>OX638135.1:68873158-68981812 GCA_951804985.1 Dryomyza anilis
CAAAATCTTGGCACGAGTCGTGCACGGGTCCAGCTAGTATATATATATATCTATATATATATTTATACATATATATATATATATATATATATATATATATATATATATTTATACATATATATATATATATATATATTTATACATATATATATATATATATATATATATATATATATATATATATATATATATATATATATATATATATATATATTTCTACATATATATATATATATTTATACATATTTATATGTATATATATATATATATATATATATATATATATATATTTATACATATGTATATGTATATATATATATATATATATTCATACATATGTATATGTATATATATATATATATATATATATATATATATATATATTTATATATATATATATATATATATATATATATATATTATCTATATATATATATATATATATATATATATATATATATATATATATATATATATATATATATATATATATATATATATATATATATATATGTGGACATATTCTATATATATATATATATATATATAGAATATGTCCACATTTAAAATAAAAATATAAGATTTCATTTTATTATGTATTTCAAATGCATTTGTCCGTTAAATTACAATACTGACTGGCTAGTCTTAATTTTTACTACACATGTCCCAAAATTCTCCTATACGTGTTATTTCCCTTTTGTCGTTTACCGAAATTTAAAATATCAAACCGTTTGTGTATAAGACCTGCCGACCTTAGCATCGTAAGTAGTGCAAGTCACACATTTTTCGACATAAATTGAGACAGGCAAAACATCGTAACTACATTTTTCTTACAATACTTCTGTAGGTAATGGATATTTTGGTAATTGGGCCACACTATTATTATTGTCAGTTAATTTAAAGGATACTTTACGAAAAAAATCTTTAAAATATTGAACTACTCGATTTTGAGACGGTTTTTTTTTCGCCTCCTGCGTAATTTACTTTTTGTTGGTTACGATCTTTTGCCTGTAAGGTATCAATATCACACCTTCGAACCGAAATTCAATGGCAAAGTAAAAATTTGAATTTTTATTTTTGTAAATTTCAACTTTACGTACGTTTTGAAAAAGGAAGAAATCATTGGAAAGGTAGTTTAATTTTCTAAAAAAAGAGTTAAAATTGTTATTCATTTATTACCATAACCAATATTCCTCACTAGGATATGTTAGCCTGTATCCTGTATCTTAAAAGTGCAAAATAGGACATAATTTTATTTTACATTTTCTTGCATTTTTGAGACATCGATGAACCAAACAGTATATAAATATATAAATAAATAGATATGATGAACAAATAATTAAATAACCTATGATAAAATATGAAATATGTTCATGATAATCGATTTCTATATTGAAATATTAGAAATAATCTCTTCATATAAACATTTTTTTCATGTAAACTACGCCTGAGCAGGACTTGTCGTTACATATAGTAAGTGTTGCTTGTATAAAAATTCAAAATTTAAATGTTTATAGAGGTTTAAATACTAATATTTTAGATATATTCTAATCTTTTTGGCATGACTTTTGCGTAAAATTTCAGCAACACTTGATTAAATAATTACACAGTGCAGCAAAATCACACTTTTTTTTTGGTGCCAGAGATTTGACAATTTTTTTAGCATCCTTGAGTAACCTGAAGAAATTCCACCCAAGAAACTTATGCCCATATACCATATACCATATAGGTCCTAAAGTGACCGTAATAATACCGTTGATTTATTGAGAAAACTGTAGCAGTTATGGATTTGTTGTCTGAGATCCAAATGTAGACACTGTCCAAGGCATCATATCTGTAGTACATATTAAATTTCTATCTCGTCCTTTTAATACCAAAATTAATGATTTTCAAAGGATCAATCTACATAATCGACCAAGGATTAAGGAGTTAAAAATGTATCATATTCTCTATGGAAAAATATTCTGCATAAAAAAACATAAAAAGTGGCCAAATATGTCAAAGCCGTACGACGAATAGTTTTTCTAATACTGATCACTGCAAAGTATTTTTTTTATATGATTTTTTATTTTTATATGAAATTACAAAATACTAAAGTTTTTCGAAGCATAAAAATACATGAACCTATAGCGGTGCCAGCGATTTGGCTTTATTTTTAATATACTGAATGTGTCAATTCATGCAATTGTAGGCATCGGCCTAAAGATCCTTTTTTTTTTTTGGTACATTTTAATTTTCTATCTCGTCCTTAAATCATCAATTTTAAGGATTTTCAAAAGATCGCCGCAGTTAATTGGCCAAATTTATATGAAGAACTAGTAAATGTATCATAATGTCTTTGGGAAAAATATTAAGCACATCAAAACAGTAAAAATAGCCATATAAGTCAAGGCCATACGACTTTTGGTTTCTATTATATTAAGCACTGAATGTAAATTTTTCAAATTTTCATAAGTACAAAAACTATAACGGATAGTTGTATAGAAATAGTCATAATTTTTACTGGTTCTATCGATTTGGCTTCATTTTAAATATCATTAACGTGTCAAATATATTAATATACTGTAAACTTATGTCCTATCTCGTCAGCATTTCGAGGAATTGACCACTAAAACTTTTTGGAATCCTTAAAATTTTTACTAACATTTCAAGAAAATGATATTAGATTTGCAATCGTTGTATGAGAACCGACTATTGACATTAACCCAACCTTCATATCTGTGTATTTCAAAATATCACCTCGTCCTTGTAACAATGTAACACATTTTTTTGAGCTATAAATTGTTAAAGAAACTAAGTAAATAAAACATCTTTTGTTTATTTATTTTTATAAAATGTTATAGTCAACATTCATCACTGCTGCTTTCCTCCAATAAATTCCAGCACATTTCCGCTAATAAGGAATTTAGCTTTTTGCCATGTTCATCTGACTCGGTTGATGTTTGATGTACGCCTAATAAAATATTATAAATATATATTACAATACAATAACGTATAGACTTATATACCTTCTTTGAGCTTTGCTATGCTAAGCTTTGGAAAAATAGCCACCATTCTTTGAAAGGCTTGCTCTTTGTTGCATAAAGATTTAATAAAAATTTTAACAATGCCCAGTTTTATGTGTAGAGGTGGTATTAAAATGTTGTCTTTTCGCACCAAAGGAGGATTTATAATATTCGATTTGTTTAACGAAACAACATCTCTATCTTTCCAATTATGTTGGTCATAATGGTTTCCCTTATATCTGGTATCCCATAAACACAAATAACACATGTTTTTCGTATATCCAGTCTGCAAACCACTCAACAATGCAATTACTTTAAAATCGGCACAAATACGACACATATGCTCTTTGATGTTGACAAAATCCATTTGCTATGTTTCTTTTGTGTTTGTGCTAAGTGCAATAGGTACGACATTTTTCGAATTGTCAAAATACAGCAATATGGCTTTTAATGAATTCTTCGAAGCATCAATAAATAAACGCCAATTTGTAGCATCATACTCATTTTTAATCGCAGTCATAAGTCCACATATGTTGTTACAATATGCAAATGTATTCTCAACATTTAAAGTAAAAAAACTAATAAATGGCGAATTGCATCTACGGTAAGATGTAGAGTTGACACCTTTTGCTAATATATTAACCGATTTCAAGTGACTTGATAATATTTCTGATTTACGCAGAGACAATTTTAGCTGCCGCACCATTGTATTTAAACGACTTTGAGTAATTTCAATGTGTTCGCATGATATTAAATCTATTGAAGGCATAAATTCAGAATGTAGTCCCACAGTTTTTGCACCTTCTTATTCATCTACATAATGTTCGGTAGGACTGGGACAGTTAGGAACTGGTACATAATCGGAATTTGAGCAGACATCACTTCTTTATATGTTTTATACTGACGCGTGCGTTTGTTGTGCCCAAACACTTTATTTGCGCACAAATAACAATTGTCTGCAGCATGCGTACCAGGATCAGACCAAATAAATAATAATAATAATAGTTTGGCGCTACAGTCCTGTTTAGAACTTCGGCCGAGCTCTCTCACCATTTTGAGCTGTGCGTGTTATATTTGTACTCAAAATGGTGGGACCTACAGTTTATTGCCGAATCCGAACGGCGGGTGAGAGCTTTTTCATAGGCAATGGTTTTTACTGACGATTTACTGACGAGAGGTAGCGCGGTATAGAAAAATGTTTCTATGAAAAGATGTTGTAAGCTCCAGTCCAGGCTTGAACCGGGGACCTTTCGGCTCGCAGTCCAACGCACTAACCACTGAGCTACCGCGGCTACAATCATAGGAACACCAAATTTCAACTTTTTGCGCTTGCCAATGGACCATTCTCTTTTAGTATCTTTTAGCACAATCTATTGAAATATTCCGCTTACTTGCTATAGGCGTATATTTGCCACACACGTAACAGAAAATATTAAAATTTCGCGAACAACTCATTTTACGACACAATATTTATCAGTATATTAAAATTTGACATTACAATATAAAGTGATGAGATCAATTGAAAACAAAGTATAAACTCTTTGTTAAAAACCGATGTGTGTCATTCCTTTACAAAATCGTTTCAGTTTTTGTACTTATGAAAATTTGAAAAATTTACATTCAGTGCTTAATATAATAGAAACCATAAGTCGCATGAGATTGACTTATATGGCCATTTTTACTGTTTTGATGTGCTTAATATTTTCCCAAAGACATTATGATGCATTTATTGGTTCTTCATATAACTTTGGCCAATTAACTGCGGCGATCTTTTGAAAATCCTTAAAATTGATGATTTAAGGACGAGATAGAAAATTAAAATGTACCAAAAAAAAAAAAAAGGATCTTTAGGCCGATGCCTACAATTGCTGCTTAGTCAATCAAATCATATCTTATACCGTTTTCCAGAAATTCTGCTATGGAAATTAAGGATATATCGGATATTTGGGGGTCAATACCTCCAAATCCTGACGTGATAGAACATAAGTTTATAGTATGAAAATTTTTTTGACACATTCAGTATATTAAAAATAAAGCCAAATCGCTGGCACCGCTAGAGGTTCATGTATTTTTATGCTTCGCAAATCTTTAGTATTTTGTAATTTCATATAAAAATAAAAAATCATATAAAAAAAATACTTTGCTGTGATCAGTATTAGAAAAACTATACGTCGTACGGCTTTGACATATTTGGCCACTTTTTATGTTTTTTTATGCAGAATATTTTTTCCATAGAGAATATGATACATTTTTAACTCCTTAATATGAAATTGGTCGATTATGTAGATTGATCCTTTGATAATCATTAATTTTGGTATTAAAAGGACGAGATAGAAATTTTATATGTACTACAGATATGATGCCTTGGACAGTGTCTACATTTGGTTCTCATACAACAAATCCATAACTGCTACAGTTTTCTCAATAAATCAACGGTAATATTACGGTCACTTTAAGACCTTAATGGTCATATATCTCGTAAACCTGACGTGATAGGGCATAAGTTTCTTGGGTGGAATTTCTTCAGGTTACTCAAGGATGCTAAAAAAATTGTCAAATCTTCGTCACTAAATTTAGTGTCGCACTGTGTTATTAATACATATTTAATAATATTAAGATATTTTTTACTTGGTAAACATTGAGTAATAGACATTTGTATTTCGGTATCGGTAATTAAAAGGTGGAGTAGTAGTTATTGTGCAAGATCACAAACAAAGTCAATTACCGGTAATAAATGAGTCTCTTACTCCATCGTTCGGATTCGTAAACTGTAGATCCTTCATTTGGATAGTAATATAAAACGTATGGCCCAAATGGATGGAACTAGGTCTTTACTTTTTGAAACAGCCAAACAAACAGCACATATAGCAATAAATATATCAAATAGCATTACCATGAAAAAATATAAAATATATTTTGAATATTGTGATATAAATACATTAGTTATGCAAAATTTTATATATTTATAATATAATATATTTTAAATCTTCATTTTTGTATGGTTTATCTGTTTATTTTTTAGAAAATGTTTTATTTGCGTTGTCAATAAAATATGCTAATTTAATATCTTACATTATAGCTACATTGTTTGCAGTTTTAAAAAGATTTAAAGTTATGTTTTTTTTTTTAATTTTTATTTTTAGTACATTCCATGGACACAACACCAATTGTTAAAACCATTCAGTCAAATGGTAAATTTTTTGTTCATTTTAATGTTTTATATTCAACATTATTGGGAAACGGCTATATTTTATGAAACTATGTTATCGCTTAATACAAATATGCCCGCCTACTCTCTTTGATGTGTTATGTATTTAAAAATAAATTAAAGATGAATGAATTAGAATAACATTAACAATCATAACATTTGTAATATAAGTTAACAACAAAAAGGGACAATCCTTTGAATCGGAATAGAAATTCCATATTATGAAAAATGTAACTTTAACTACAATGACCATTTTTTAAACGTTTGGAATATTTTTTTGCTAACTATGATAAAATCAAAAAAATGTGCAAAAAATCAAAGTCCTATTTTATTTTATCGAAATGCAGTACGCAAAATGTTGATATAATATTTTAAATGAATGCGCAGTGGTCCAGAATCTAGTTCTACTGATTCAAAATTAATACTGTCTATATCTGTTTTACAATTGGTACTAAATGTAGTTAAATATATATTTTAGACTTAAATAATTTTGTTTTGTAACACAATCACTCCACCCACCGCCCACTTCCCACCACCACCCTATAAAATAAAAGTTTCCGCCTCAGGATAAAAAAATTTCACACACAGAAAAATGGTTCTAGAGTAGGGGTGTATCTGAAACATCCACTGAAATACAGGGTGTTTTCAAAATTGTATTTATAAACGTAGATACTATTGCCTGGTTTTCACTACATCATTTTGTGTCATAATTGTTTTCTTTACATTGTGATTGCGAAGCAGAAACTGTCTAACATTAAAATATTCATTATTCATGTCAAACGAGATTAAAATGCCAACATGTTGGTTTTTTTTAATCTCTGCCATGTCGAAAATCAACAAAATTGAGAAATTTTCGAACATGAAATTGACACAAAATGACATAGTGAATAACAAATATTTAGTTATAACTTCTACAATTTCAAGCCCAGAGAAATACTATTACATTCATTTACAGATAATTAATAATCGATTATAATCGATTAAAATTCAAAGGAAAATTTTAATACTGACAAATTATATAAGAAGTTATGATATTTTTCTCAACAAAATAAAAAAAATATATGGATTTAATTTTTTATTATCTATCGATAACTCGGAAAACTATCAAAATATCGAAAAACCGATAATATATAATAGTCAAAAGTCACGAATAGTAAAAATTTCACCTAGTACAATTCTGAATTTAGTACAATGCTATGTTTTCAGTGTCCGGACAGATACGTGTTCGCGTTGTTAAAATTTAAAAATAATTTGAATAGCTTATTTTTTTACCCTAATAAACAATCGTAAGGTGTGAAACATCTGTATTATTATTGTCGTTTTCTATTTTGGCAATGAATATCATTTTTTTTTGTTATTTCGTAGCAATTTATTAAAAATTTTAAAAAATATCAAAAAGGCAAGCCAAATATATCTTAATCAATAGTTAAATACGGCACCTCTAATACGTTTCGTCAAAATACGTCAAAATTTAGCATCAGAGTATTATATCTCAAAATTACAATAAAAAACATAAAAATAAAATTTGGGCATATTAATATTAGCACATACAAATTTATTAATTTAAGATATTTTTATTACTTTTTATATTTTTATCAGTTACCGTAACATCTTATTGCACTCTGCAAAAAGGGCTCTCCCAAACAAAACTTTGCAGGCATTAACATGTATGTTTGTAAACATAATATGTAAACATAATATGTAAACATAATATGTAAACATAATATGTAATTGTTTGATAAATCATTTGTCAACAGGGTTGTATTGAGACTTGAACATTGTTGTAATGAACTCTAATTTACATTATATCACGAAAACATTTTGATGTTGCCTCTTAAAATGGTGTATGTTCTAATAGACACATATAATTACTACATCCAAACAAAATAAATATTTGAACCGAAACATAAATATATTCAAAATAAAACATGATTTGGAACGACCCGAATATATTTTTGTTTCCAGAGAAACATATCAGTTGTTTCAGTTCAAAAAGTAGTATGTTTGCAGAAAAACATATCTAAATATTTTTGAAAAGAAATCTTGAAAATAAAATAAGAAATAAGGAACACCCGAAAATAATAGCAACAACATTGAAAGCAAAACCGATGTGTTACTCAAATGCATTCGTTGTATCGAACTGCGGCTCCATTCGTCGTTGTTGCAACAAAGTCTGTTCTAAAAATAGAACAGACGAAACTGCAAATTGGACGAGCGACGGTTGTGTGGTTCTGTAGTCAAACACCTAGCGTGCTTGTCTACCAACTTCCATCGTTTCTGACGACATGAGGTCAAACCCCAACCACGCCGTGTTCATATATACGAAACATTTCATGTTATCACAACGTCGTCACACAAAGATCACTGATGAGGATATCCGAAACGGTCCGTATGATTGCTTGTGTTATATTTTCAATTTGTTGTTGTTCTTTTCAAGTCATTCTAATTAAATAGCCTTTAAGATTGGCAAAAAGTCTTAAAAATGTCGGCTCTCTTTCAAAAGAGTACATCGAAATCTCGCACAAAATAAAATATATTTTTTTTTATTCATTTTTATTAAAAATCTTTAAACATGCACAGTGGGAATTTAGAATATTTAAATTCATATACAATTTTTTAAATGCATAAATAAATAATTGGTTCAATTCAAGTGACAGCATCAATGAATCAGACGATCCAGACTCGCTTTGCATTTGGAACAGTTACAGTAAGACGTCAGTACAGCACATAGCGTAGGAAAGGAATTCGCGGAGGCTGTTGTAAAAAAAGATGCGAATAGTGTTTGAAAATAGAAGCACTGATTTTTTAGTAGAGGTTTTTTGATGAAAAATCCATGTCGTTTCACAATATTTTTATAACGACATTCATGAACAATTAATTTATATTATGCACTATTAAATTATATACTATTATATTATTTGTTACTATTTGTATTTTTTGTAACACAATTTGTGTATTTTTTTAATTTGCAAATGACAAAATTATTACCGATACAAACACGTTTTCTCAACGAACAACAAAAGACACGGAAACAAAAAATGGCGGTCACCGAGTGTCAACTTCGTACACAAGAAGTTTGTTGTAAAAATACTACATTTCCATCTAATTTAATTTTGTTTTTTGTTTTCAAACATAAGTATGTTTAAAAAGACCATTACATACTTTAAACGACGACGAAAGAGACATAGGTTGAAAATGCTGCGAATGAAGAGGATCGTTGCGAACCTAATTAGATTTTAATAGCATTTTCTGTTTGTTTTGAAACCAAGTAAACTTCCAAGATATAGTATATTCAAATGCAATTAAAATTGTATGTTTGTATTGTAACATATTTATGATAAGTTTGACAGATTATGCTGGGGATTTTATAAAATGTTTTCACATAGTAATATGTTATTACAATCTGAAAAAATATAAATTCAATTTGGATTATAATTTAATTACACTTCATTCGTAATACATGATTGGTAATTTCTTATTATATTTTAATCACATTTAAACATACATATTTAAACAATTTTTTTTCTATCCGTTTGTATAAAAAAACTAAGTAGAGAAAACCTAGTAGAAATTTGGGTAGCGCCATGCTAATGAACTGATCATGTCATTATTTGAGATCATCGGGTTATGACGAGGCTCAAACGAGGTTAGAAATCATGGGCACGATGTCCTTATAACGCAGTGTGCTGATCATGTACTCACCTCAGGCCATGATCATGTACTGATCGGGTAATTCCCTATTTAATTATTTACCCCACCATTGCCTTGTCAAAGCCCGAGCATAAAAGTGTTCTCATTATTAAAACCCTACAAATATCCTATAAAATAAAATTCAGTTTTAAATGTAATACAGTGCACTATGGGACATAAGCTTAGTCTAGCTCGACGAAAATCGGAAATTAAAGTTTGTTGCAGAATGTTTAAAAATATGTCATTTTATTAATAATTTATAAGAACCTAGAGAACAAATAAAAAATGTTACACCCAAGTGATAAAATCCTTCTGTAGGCTTGGTTAAAGACAAAAAATTTAAACAAGTGCTTTTTAAGAAATATAAATGGGTTCCTTTAAAACTATCATAACCCTTTCAATATATATTCCACATGCAGAGTGTTAGTTTTGTATTATTGGGAATTGAGAGAACTATCATCTTGTGTATCCAAAATTTCAAATGGCTTTTCGTGTTTTTCCTGATTATTTGTCAAAAACATAAAACAAAAATTACATATTTTTTATACAAAAGTAGACTTGAAAAAAAAAAGCTTCCAAATGCTCTCATAAATCTTTTTACATGCATAATGTCTGAAATGTCTTCTTTCTAAAGGTTTTAAACATGACTGCATTAGTTTGCCACACGTCATTTAAAATGAGTTTAAGTGATGAGAAATACACGAAAATCGTAAAATAATTTAACTAAATGCTGCTATTTTAACATTGCCTTGTCAAAGCCGGAGCATAAAAGTGTTCTCATTATTAAAACCCTACAAATATCCAATAAAATAAAATTCAGTTTTAAATGTAATACAGTGCACTATGGGACATAAGCTTAGTCTAGCTCGACGAAAATCGGAAATTAAAGTGTGTTGCAGAAAGTTTAAAAATATGTCATTTTATTAATAATTTATAAGAACCTAGAGAACAAATAAAAAATGTTACACCTAAGAGAAAAATCCTTCTGTAGGCTTGGTTAAAGTTAAGACAAATGCTTTTTAAGAAATATAAATGGGTTCCATTAAAACTATCATAACCCTTTCAATATATATTCCACATGCAGAGTGTTAGTTTTTTATAATTGCGAATTGATAGAACTATCATCTTGTTTATCCAAAATTTCAAATGGCTTTTCGTGTTTTTCCTGATTATTTGTCAAAAACATAAAACAAAAATTACATATTTTTTATACAAAAGTGGACATGAGAAAAAAGCTTCCAAATGCTCTCATAAATCTTTTTAGATGCATAATGTCTGAAATGTCTTCTTTCTAAAGGTTTTAAACATGACTGCATTAGTTTGCCACACGTCATTTAAAATGAGTTTAAGTGATGAGAAATATACGAAAATCGTAAAATAATTTAACTAAATGTTGTTATTTTAATATGTCAGTTTTGCCTTTTCTGTCATTATAGTTGACATAATGACATATTTGGTATGGTAGTTAAGAATTGTGATATGTACCATAGTACATATCCTATAAATCCTATTGTTGAACTGAACAACACGTTTGTTCTTCGGATAATCTCAACGAGATTATTTTTCGGCAATTTTGAACAATAAAAGAAAAAGTCGAAATATTGGATCAGATGTCTGTTTTCTAGACTCAGTATTTTATTTTGTAGATCTTACCCTGTGGAAGGTTATTACAAAAAAGGAAAGATTCTTAAACATTTTGCCAGGAAGTGGCCTTTTCAGATAAACAAACGATAACAGATAATGTCGGTTGAATTCATAATGCGAGAAGCTCCATCTGATGCTAACATTAAATGTAATAGATTATCACGTAGACATTGCCGCCCGCCTTGCAGTACGGCTGCTAAATAATTTCATTGTTAAATATAATAAAGACAAATGTTAACTTATAATAAAAGTAATAATAATATTAATTTATATGTCTGCAAATGCTTACATTTTTATATATATTATACTTCATTCATTGTGCGTGTGCGAAAAATTCAGTAGTGCATGTAGTTTATTTATGTTTTTGAATTATGAAAATTTGTTTTTAAATTGAAGTAGGTCCCAACAATATCCACCCAAATACAGTATTTTGTGCTATGGGCAACCCGCTGTTGCTCGGAATTATTCCAGATTGGATAAGACGTGGGTAAATATCTGCTCCTAAAATTAAATCGATTGAAGCGGACTTATTAAACTTTGGATCAGCCAAAACCAAGTTACTGAAATGTTGTTTGATTGAATCATCAAGGGATTTCGTTGGCGTTAGCATGGTGATTCTTTTATCAACACGAAGTGTAAGTTCAATTTTGGTCTTATCGGATCGTGGAATGATATTGATGGTACAGACCTTTTCGTCACCAATGGATTTGGTTACGAGATGTAAGTCTTGAACTAACTTTTCAGAGATACGACTGACGGATGAACACGAATCTATTAGGGATCTGGCGTCACGGACTTTGTTACGCGTTTGGATTTGAATAACAGCCGTAGGTAGAAGTGAAACAAAATGTTGCGCTCGAATCGTTGTATAGGATGCTATGGATTGCATTTTCGGCGATGACGAAGATACTTGTTCATCCCTTCGATTGGATTTGTGAGACCGCAGGCGTTCATGCATATGAAGCATGGTGTGATGTTCCTCGTGACAGTAGTGACAACCAGATGTGCTGAAACATGTTCCATCGGAATGCTTGTGGGCCAAGCAATTGGAGCAGTACTTGTGAATAAGTACTGCGCGCATTCTTTCTTCTGTGTTCATCGAAATAAATTTCTTGCAGACTCTTAATGGATGAGGACGATGGCAAAGGCGGCAGTTGAAAGGATTGGATTGTTTGCAGTATTTTTAGTTTTTTCGGACATTTTTAAACTTTTCATATGCCATTTTTTACTGTAAGTAAATTTAATTTACACGATAAGATGTGAAGAAAAATATAAAGTAGACACATTTTAAAGAAAACAAAAAAATATAATTATGAAAGTATATGTTAGTGAACAGGAAGTACAACCAGTTTGACAACAGAACGTTTTATAGTCCCTCGTTGTGTTAAAATGTCTGCCACACGAACTTTGTCGTCAATGCCAGGATAGACCTTTAAAACTCTTCCTAATCGCCATTCGGTAGGTGGGAGATTTTCGTCTTTGACAACGACCATTGTGTTCTCCATTAGATTTTCCTGAGGTTGCTTCCATTTGTGACGTTTGTGTAATTCTTTCAGGTATTCGTTTTTCCACCTTACACAGAAATGTTGTTGCAACGCTTTTAGTCGTTGTCAACGATTTCTGATAGAAATAACAGAATCATTTATTTCTGGTTCAGCAGGAGCTTGAAGTGGGCAGCCAACAAGAAAGTGCCCTGGAGTCAATGCGGTCAAATCGGATGGATTTTCAGAAGCAGGCGAAAGGGGTCGTGAATTAAGACAAGCCTCAATTTTTTGAGGAACCGTGGAAAACTCTTCAAATGTATATTTGAAATTTCCAGCAACTTTTTTAAAATGAGTCTTGAAACTCTTTACTCCTGCCTCCCAAAGACCACCCATATGGGGAGCACCAGGAGGAATGAAATGCCATGTTAACCCTCTGTGAGTAAAATTAGAAATTATAGATGTGCGAACGGCAAGTACGAAGTCCTTTGATAATCTTTTGGATGCTCCAACGAAGGTCGTACCATTATCAGAATAAATATTTAAGGGACAACTACGTCGGGATACAAACCTATCAAAAGCTGCTAAGAAAGTAGACGTGGACAAATTGGATGTTGCTTCTAGATGTATGGCCTTCGTAGAGAAACATACGAAAACGCACACATATCCTTTTGTGATTAGACATGCTCTACCTGTGTAATTTCGAATATCAAATGGGCTAGCAAAGTCTAGGCCCGTGTTCGAGAAAGGACGAGATAAGGTAGTTCTTTCTGGTGGCAAGGAGCCCATTAATTGTGTGCGATTTTTTTTTTTGTGTACAACGCATATCTTGCAATTGTGAATTGTGGTCTTTATTAAATTTTTTACCTTTGGTATCCAATATTGCAAGCGGATTAAACGAAGCACGAGCTGGTTACCTCCGTGCAAAGAAATCGTATGCGTAAAAAGTATGAGAAGACGTGCCCATTGACTATTATAGGGAATTATAATAGGATGTCGTTCATCATACGACATTGCTGGAGAAGACACAAGTCGTCCACATACACGTAATATGCCATTTTCATCGAGAAAAGGATTCAAGTTTAATAAAGAACTTGAAGACACAATTTGTTGCTTGTTTAATAAACAATTGTACTCATTGGGATATGCAACTTGCTGACATAATACAATAAGCCTTCTGCTTACGTCATGGACTTCTGCACTCGTAATTAATGCGGAATCGTATGAACAATTATTTCGATACTTTGGGTGTGTGCGATAAAGAAATCGTATGATATACGCAACGATTCTAATCGCCTTCGGAAAAGTTGAGAACCGTTCGAGTATATCATCGAAATTTTGAAAATATGAAAAATATGTTTTCATAGGTTTAGATTCAAGTTCGGTATTCCAGGTTACATTTTCTTGATGTGAACTTGGCCAACTTGATGATGATAATTTGAGCCATAAAGGGCCGCTCCACCATAAATCATTGTTTATTAGATCTTGTGGAGAGACTCCTCGACTTGCCAAATCTGCTGGGTTGCACTTTGACTCGACGTGGAACCAGTTAGCGCAGCCAACGCTTTGCGAGATCTTGGAAACGCGATTAGCCACAAATGTGGTCCACTGGCAGGGTGGCTTTCGTAGCCATGAGAGGACGATGGTCGAGTCAGTCCAGAAAAATACATGATATTTATTGATTTCGAAATGGGGCAATAAAGAATCTATCATATCAGCGAGAAGAACCGCGCCGCAGAGTTCTTGTCTAGGTAATGAAATAGTTTTTACTGGAGCCACTTTGGTTTTAGCAGCCAGTAAATTAATGGAAATAGAATGCGATTTTATAATACGGACATAAATAGTAGCACCATACGCTTTCTCAGATGCATCGCAAAAACTATGGAATTCAATGCCACAATCAGGAGAATATCTTATCCATCTTGGGATTTGTATTTTATTTATATTTGGATAACTTTCTAGAAAAGAGAGCCACTTGTTAAGACAACTTCTAGGCAAGATATCGTCCCAATCTATTTGCGATAACCAGATTTCTTGCATGAGCATTTTAGCTATGACTATGCATGGAGCCAGCCATCCTGCTGGGTCAAATAGTTTTGATATTTTTGACAGAACTTCTCTTTTTGTAAATGTTGTTTTGTGACCTAATGGTTTTGCATGAAAAAAGAACGAATCGGAGCGAGCATTCCAGCGAATACCCAATGTTTTGGCGGTGCTACTATCTTCAAATTGTAAAAAATCCTCATTAAGAAGATGTTCTTTTGGAATCCCTGAAAGTATTTCTGCTGAATTCGAGGTCCACTTTCGAAGTGAAAATCCAGCTGAAGATAGACCAGCAATTAGATCATTCCTTGTCTGAAGAGCGGTTGAAACATCATGTGCTCCAGCGAGTGCATCATCAACATACATTGATTTTCGCAAAATCTCGCTAGCCAAAGGAAATGTTTCTTGAATATCATCAGCTAACTGCAGCAGCGTTCTTATCGCTAAGTAAGGCGCACAGTTTATGACGAATGTCACAGTTTTTAGTTCATAATCATAGATATTATCAGTCGTAGAGTTTCGAAAAAGAATGCGTTGGAATGGAGTATGTAATGGATCAACTAGTATTTGTCGATACATTTTTTGAATGTCGCTATTAAAGACAAAACGATAGAAACGCCACTTTAATATTAGAACAGTCAAATCAGCTTGGAGAACCGGACCAGTGTGTAAAATGTCGTTAAGACTGAGTCCATTAGCAGATGCACTGGACGCATTAAAAACTACACGTACTTTCGTAGAAGTACTATCTGGTTTTATCACTGCGTGATGTGGTAGATAGAAATGATCAGGCAAATGTTGGAATTTTGAAATTGGAACTGAATACATATGAGCTAATTCTAGATATTCCGATAAAACGTTATTATATTGCGTTCTAAAATCAGGATTTTTGCTGAGTCTAGCTTCAGTCCTAAGGTATTGAGCAGCGGCTATTGCCCGAGAATGACCTAACTGCGAATTTTCTGAATAGGTTACTTTGAATGGAAGAGAGACAATATATCTCCCTTCTGCATTTCTCCTTGTTGTCTTGACATATAAGTCTTCACAAAAACGATCAGAGGCAGACATAATCTTCTTTTGTGGAAGATCTTCTACCACCCAAAAACGCGAAATTTCGCTGTCAAGAGATAGTTCATTAAAATAGGATACATAGGTGGTGAAAGAAGCAACTTGTCGATCAGAGATAGGACCGGTTAATATCCATCCAAAAATGGTCTCTTGCGCGATCAAAGATCCGAAGAAATTTCGTTTTATGCCATCCAGCATAATTGAAGGAAAAAGATCTCCACCAATTAATATATCAATATTTGAGCTTTTAAAGAATTCTGTATCTGCTAATTTTATGTTGGGAATATTAATCAAAATGGATGGATCGACTGGGTGAGATGGAAGATTTCTCGTCAACTGAGGAACAACCAAGGCAGTTGCTTCTATGGCAATGTTTGGATCTATTGAAGAACACAAGGTAAAATTGCACCTTTTATTAGCTCTAGCCGAAACTGCATTATTCAGACCAGAAATTTGAGCAGAAGTTGATACAAATGGAAGTTTAAGAATCCTAAATAACCTTTCGGACAAAAATGTGCCCTCTGACCCAGAGTCAATCAAAGCACGTGCAGAATACGAGATACCAAGATGACAAATATTAACTAATGCTGTACCTAAAAGAACGTTTTTAATATTTGCTGCAAAACATGACTGCACGTTGTTATCAATTTCGACCGATTCAGTGGACTGTATTTGAGAAATATTGGAATTGGTGGTGGTGGACGTGAAGGTCCTTGACCATGATTTGCAGAAAATTGATTTAGAGGCACAGCAGTCATTTCAGGCACATTTCGATGAAGTAAGGTATTATGACGTTTGCTGCAAGTATAACAACTATGCTTGCTCTTGCACGTTTTTACCAAGTGCGTACCAGAAAAACAATTCAAACAAAGATTCAACTCTCTCACCGCAGACATTCGTTCATCAAGACTCATACCCAAAAATCTGCTGCACTGACGAATAGTGTGGTGTTCGTTGGGACAAATCCTGCAAACAGGAATAAAATTTGTCGCATAAGCATTCAATCTTTTCGGATTATAACGTAAATTAGGAACTTGAACCGATTTAGAAATGGAAACTTTTTCAAAGTTTGATCCTTTTATATCAAAAACGGTGTCAAGCGCTTGGTATCTGCTCGTTAGAAATAAATCAAACTCTGACCAGGTTGGAATCTCAGTTTTATTTTTAAGGAAGTGCTCCCAAAGTGACAGCGTCTCGTTTGGAAGTCTGTATGAACATATAAAAACGAAAATGGGGTCCCAATTGGTTATGTCAACTTTATACATTTGAAGTGTAGAAATGCAGCTGTTAATGTTTCTTTGAAGCTGCCTAATAGCGTTGCCCGACTCGGATGAAACGGAAGAAAGATTTAGAAGTATTCGAAGCTGACTATTTATAAGGATACGCTTATTCTCGAAGCGATCCTTTAAATTTGTCCATGCCATTGAGAAGCCATCATTCGTCAGGGGTGATTTCTTAACAATATCACGAGCCTCGCCTCGTGTTTTTTGGTTAAGATGAAAAAGCTTCTCAACCGGACTTAAGCGAGTGTTGTTCACGTATATTGCAGTGAACATATCACGAAAAACAGGCCACGAGAGGTAATCGCCTTCGAATACCTCCGTGTCACAAGGGGGCAAGCGGATATTGGAACCAGAATCAAAAACTGCCCGGTTTGGAAAAGGTGCGGCTGCTGCAGTGGATAACTCCTGGGCGTATTCACCAATCTTTGCAACACATCGTACGTAAGTTTGGTATGACTTCCGGTATCGCAACTTAATAGACTCCAACTCGTTTTCAGCATCCTCCTTCGTACTGTCCTTATTTGCAGCTTCAAACTCCATTAAACATTTTTCATACGACATCTTAACATTGCCCCAAATCGACTTCATTTCCTCACGGTGTACATCCAGGGAGAATGTTGAACGGATTGTTATGGCACTATCGTTGAAGTCTGCTTCGAACTCAACCAGGTTGTCGGTTAGCCGAATGAATGCATCGAGCGAACTCATTGTAATTTGAGTTTATGCAGATTAGAAACAACTTACTTCAAATGACCTTAAAGTCAAATTCGAAAACTCAAAGAATTTTTTTGAAAAACTCAAATGTCCTGACACAGAACAACGTGAACAAGGATCGACAACGAATGATTTAGAAAATTTAGAAATGAGAAAAATAGAAAAAACCAAATTAATATATTTTGCAAAAAAAAAAACTTTTTTAATTGAAAATTTAGAAATGAGAAAAAATAGAAAAAACCAAATGAATATATTTTGCAGAAAAAGAATTCTGAGTACGTCTAAGCACTCAGCCTTATACAACTAAAAACAAATTCGAAATATGCAACAATCAAAAATAAAATATTTGTACAAGGTTCGATTAGCGAGCGGTTGTAAAAGTGAAACCTGAATCAAAAATATAATATACAAGTATATACTAAAATTCACTTATGATCAAAATTCAAAAAAGTAGCAAAAAATAGTTTTAAATTCGTTCCGTAGAAATTGATCTGGAATTCGTACTAAAAATATTTATGTTGAATTGAAATCGAATTCGGCAATGGTAGAATAAAAAAACATAGCGAATTAAAAAACTTTTGATATGATTTCGATCAAAAGTCAGAACATGCCGGAACTTTTAATTTATTTTGTTTAAATCCACTTTGTGATTTTTATTATTTTTATTTTTTTTTTATTTATTTATTAATTATTTATTTATTATTTAATTTTATTTTTAATTTACCATACTTAACATCAACTAATGTTAAAGAATTTTAAAATAGAGTAGACCAGCAAATATAAGCAAAAGAATTTCATTCATTTGATAAAAATAACAAAACGCAATCACAAACCCATCAATTTTCACAATGATGTTTAGAAATGATCGATAGTTTTTGTTGTTGTTAATAACACGATCACTTATCAGTAAAATGCTAAATCGTTCATATCACGTTCGGATATGATGTTAATTGGAAAATGTTTATTAAAATTTGAAATATAGAAAAATATTAAATTTTGTTGTAAGGTATCTATTATAATCTTAGAGACAATTTGTAATATTGTAAGTAGCGTGCATTCGTAAATTTTAGAAAAAAAAAAAAATATTATATTATATGTAATTCGCTTTTGTTCCATTGTAATTATCCGAAGTTCATTGGAAACAAATTAATTTAAAAACAGCGTTCAGCTACGCTCGTTTTCGTTACCAACTCTCTCTTAAATAGATCGTCTGTTTGACATCATCTGAACTACGTTTGAACGTAAGCATAAATGTTGCCAACTAAACGCTTTCTCTCCCACTCTCACTGTGCGCTTTCCATCTAACTCCTTTGTTGCGCGCTCTCCTTGTTGAGATCGTGTTGTCGTCTTTATTACGATCGTTGTGAACTTATCCGCTTAAATGTTGCCAATGAAAACTTTACTTTGAACTCTCTTCGCGATTGCACCTAACTATTTTTTCGTGCGCTCTCGTGTTGTCGTTTTTGTGACGATTGATCTTAGAAAAGCTTAATTTATCCGTTGGCTCTCAATTTCGATTTTTTTTTCACTTAAGAAAGAGTCTTTTACACTGAATAGGGAACAAATGAAAATAAAGCAAAAAAATGGTCTATTGTACAGAAACAAAAAGTATAGACTTTTTCAGTGCACAGGGGAACAAATGAGATATTTAGCCGAAAACGGTTTATTGCACAGAAATTTTGTATACCTATGTATAAACATTATTATATAGATGTACAGAAATAATGACCATGAATTGGAATTACATACACCCCGTTTTTTTTTTTTTTTTTTTTTTAATTTTCGCATTAACTTTTAAGTAATATATTTTGTTTTTAGAATTAGAATTTCTACATGGTTCTAACGAAGTTCTTACACGAATTTTAATATAAGTTTGACCAAATGCACTACACAATTAACTTTTTTACTAATTTGTAGAAAAAATGATTAAGCAAAAAACACTCACTTTTAGAATTAAGGTCAATCTAAAATAGTTTTTAACACTCGATTCGTTCTGTGATACAAAACATTGAATTTTAACTCTATCCCGATTGAAGAAATTATGTTTTAAATATTTTTTCCGCAGTTGTGTCTACTGCACGCACTTGCACAACGCACTGAATAAATTATAATAGAGAAAATGCAAACATACCGGACTTGCTGCTTATGATCAAATATGCTTCTTTTCTTGTGGTTGTAGATTGCTGAATTTGACTTCTCAGAGCTACTTCTTATTGTTCTCCAATAATATAAAATTTATATTTTATTTTTTACATTATTATTACATCGCAGAAACTATCCAAAATTAAAATGTTCATTAACCATGTTAAACGAAATCAATTTTAAAATATTTTAGCAATTTTGAAACTTTGCCTAACAAATTTGTGAAATTTTCTAACCTGAAAGTGACACAAAATGACATAGTGAAAAGCAAGCATAATGATTGCGTCACAAACTCGTCAAGATGACGAGGAGCATCTTAAACTTTGGCTGCACTGACGACGCTCGTATTCCATTTTAGCGGAAGCGATCGATGAACTCCTGCACTTGCGAGCGATGCGCCATTTGTGCCTCGCATTCGTGATGCTATGCCTTGTGCATCTCATTCTTCGTCTTCGTCTTGTCAAATTGCTCATAGTTGTCTCTGCAAGTAAAACATATATTAAAAAAACAATTCAACCCAAAGTTATATCTACTTCATTTGTATGCTTCCAACAGCTAGAAATGTTATTGTATAATATCCGTCGACACCGTATCGAGAAACTTGCGATCGTGAAAAACAACAGCTATAATGTTTGTCGATTCATCGAGCTACATCCTGTTCAACGTGCAACACCGAGTTGTGCGATGCTATAGCTAGCTGTCGCTTGGAGATCATACGCAACGGCGTTGGTTTGCCCAGACCATTGCAGACAACCAGTTCGTCCGCGACGTCCTAAGAACAGCAACACGTTGAAATTTTTCAGCAACACACTACAAAATAAAAATCCATTTAATAGTTTAAATCGTTTTGTAGTTTTCCATTTTAATGTCCATCGAACGATTGGTGCCCTTCGTCTCCATTTTTTTTATTGTTTTTTTTTTGGTCATCACCTGCGATGCGGTGGAGCTCTGCAGTTTAACCGCCTCCACGGTTTGTCATTTAAATTTTTTTTAACCGGCAGATACTTTAACATGTTTCAGTTATATTTATAACTGACATATTTTGACAATCCATTCAAAAGATGATGCTGATATTTGTGCACAAATTTGTTTCCGAAATACCAAAATAGCAAAACGGTCTATTGGCTTGCATATCTCTCGTCGCTATATCCAGATATGACGAAATACAAATTTACAAAATCATGAAATTTTAAATTTCAAATATTAAATTTTAATTAATTTATTTATGTCAATTAGTCGTTCTAACCGGAAGTTAAATAATTTGTTTTGGTGAAAACGAAAATATTTAACGGAAACTTTATTCTGAAAGTTAGGCTATCTGCCAGTTAACAAACGCACAGATACATTTTAACGTAACCGAACATTGTGAAACCAACATTTTTTTAAAATCACTTAACAGAATTGTATTAATTATCAGAAAGTTAGAGTTATAAAAATTGAAAATAGTAAAATTTTAAAAATATAAACTTTTGTAGTATTTTGTATTTTTAATTGAAAAAAGTATTACAAATAGTACAAAAGAATGCAACGCATGTTTTTCTGGAAATGACAGAAAAACATATGATGGAGTAAAATACAAAATTTTTGAAAATTGTAAATTTCTTGTTTTTATTTTAATTATTGACAATTATTTTTAGTTGTCGCATTGTCTCACGAGATCGAAGAACGCCGCGGTCTCCGATTCGACTGCCTGTATTTCGGCGAGTGTATCCTCCTGGATGGAGACATGGGCAGACACATGACTTGGTGCCGGGCGCGCACTCTTCGTAGCTGGCATTTCCGTCTTCCAGCTTATCCTCGTGGTTGTTGACCAAAATCGCCGCTGGCACTGGAATGTTTAGGTATTGGTGCACTTTGTCAAAGTTGCTCCGCGCTCAACATGGGCGTTGAGAGCAGCTCGTTTAGTGAGTCAATTTTTTCGGGGAAGCCTTCTTGATCAGCGAGACTTTGTAGGCTTGAACCTGCGCAAAAAAAAAATCAATTTAAATAATACTTCAACATCGGCAACTGATTCCTCATCTTTTTAATTGTCGTTTGGCATTTGTACGGCTTTCGTTTTGTGTGCGCCTTCTGTTCTGTTGGCGTGTTTCACAAAATGCGCTGAAAACTTCGTGCTTTTGCTACAATTTGCAATTTAATTTTCTTGTTATAAGCACAAAAGTGCATATGTGTTGTTGCGATGAGTTGCCGCTGTTGTCCAACGAACTGTGACTAAAATAATATAATTTTGTATTGTTGAAAGAAAAGTTGATCTGCACAAATTGGTATGGCAGTTATCGATGATGTATCACACTGTAAGATGCCAAAATGTCGGCCGTTATCGTCGGAGTACTGGGTGTTAAAATTTTGGGCTTTGCTGCGATTGTTATTCGACTTCTTTGAGTTGCCATCGACCCAGAAACAGCAACACATGATTGTGCGCTCTTGGCAAATCATGTAGAAAGTTTGCGATATGTTATATGTATTTTTAAAAATTAAAATAAATTATTTGACAATTATATCAAACATTATTTTGAAATTTTTTTGAAATTATTCGAACATACACTTTTTAACATCGAACTGTTGAATTTAACAATGTATAATAATTTAACATTCTAACAATAAATTTAACAATTTATCTCAAAAGTATTGCTATTCACGATTAAGCTACAATCAGTCAAAATATAGGAAACAAATGGACAATTTTTATTGTTATATGAACGGAAATCACTAAACGTGGACATAATTGTTTATAACAAAACTTGAATATTATTAATTGCATTATTTGTTTAAGCAATAAGATTATCGTTTAAGTATAAATAGGCATGTGCCGATATTTCGGTAACAGTTATTTATTCACCGTTATTGCTACTTTGATATATTTGTTGTGAATATTCGCAATGACAGGCAAATACCAATCACAGTAATTATTTAAATGAAAAAGAACAGCCTGTTATAGAAATACACCAGTAACTGTAAAAACCAGAGTTCGGAAATCCTCACTCACGCTCACTCAAACTCATGAGTTCTGAAAATATTTTTTTCTCGTTGCTACTCACCTCATGAGTGAGTAGCCAGAAAATATACGGCAAACTCACAACTCATAAGAGAGTCGCACTTTGTGAGTAGAGATTTTGCTCCTCACAAGAGAGTTTTGCGTTTCACCTCTCTATCATCATTACCCAGCCGGCCAAACTATCATTAACGATATCCTAAATGATAGCAAATATTCGTAAACAATGAATTAAATAATCGCATACGAGAATCGTAAATGATTAGAAAACGCATACAGTTTCGTTCTTAATTTGTCCATCGTAACGAACTGAAAACACTCATATATGATAAATTTTCGATTGCTCATAAAATACGATTATGTACTCGTTATAAACGATAGTTTTTGTTCGTAATTGAACTCGTTTTTAATTTTTTTTTACGACTCAGTTTTAATCGTAAATGATAATCATTTTTAAATCTTTTTACGAGCTTTTACCTACTTTTTTAACGATACAAAAAAAATTAAGTAAATGCATTTAATTTGTATATTAAGTTCTCAAATGCATTTACATTTACTTCTCAATTACATCAAATGATTTAAAATTATCACTAAAACAATTCAATCTTGTTAAAAATATTGAACATTTCTTGCATTTTTTAATGAACTTTTGATTGCAAAAACAATAATAAGTTTTGACAATCTTTTTTTTACGATTTAAGCACTCGAAAAATACTAGCCATCGTTATTTACGAACAAAATATGATTGTTTTTTTCATTGACATTTATCATCGTTTTTCACGAGCAAAATGATCGAAATTTATGATTATTTTGAATCGCCGAACGTAATTTACGATAGTCATATAAAATGTGTGTAGGTGCCGACTGGGTACACATGAAAGAATGCAGCAAGCTAACTCTCACTGTTCGTCAACTCATATTTGTTCATGGACAAAAATAATGCGTTGGTCTACTCACTGTACAGGCTTGCAAAGTGTAACATAATGGTTGCCATTTCTGTTGAAATCTTCCCATCTGTGGTATTTTTAAATGTTGTGTAAAATGATATAATTGATATTGTTTTTTTTGCTATAACTTTTTATATGTACAAGATAAAATATTTATGTAAAGGCATTAAATGGTTGTTTCTAAAGTGCCTATTGATTGACATAAACCTTAAATAAAAATTCCAAATATGCCAACAAATGTTCAAGCATATTATGGGTAATGACCTGCAGCATTCTAAAATGTGGGTTATAAAATTTTCTATGCATCATTTTATGAGATATCAACCAATATCATTTTTACCGAGCTTTTAATAAAATGGTCAAAAAATGTGGGAAAAATGGTTTGCAAATATATCGCGTTTATAATTACTAATGTGGTCAAGTATTATAAGAAATAAAATCGAATTAAAAATCCAAACATTTTTTCCCTGCTATAATCATACATAACAAATCATTATGATTTTATTATTCTTTCCTGGATATTATGGTTAATTTTTGCATAATTTATACGTATATTACATGATTCTTAAAACAGCGACGTCATTATGCACATATAATATACATATACGTATACATAATCAACAGGGCTAACAATTATATGGATGAAAAACTAGGAAAATATATATGGATTATGGACTAAAAAACGAGACAAATATGGATCAAAAAACTTAAAATATGGATCAATAAATCTAAAAATATATATCGAAAACTTAATATATGGATATAAATTTTGTTTTAAATTTTCTCTTTTGAAAAATTAATATTAAAACAGCAATTTTTGGAAAAATGCAACCTATAGTGTTTCTCACAGAGGATACAATGTAAATCGGGAATAAGGCTATAATCTGATGTTGATTGAATAGTATTTTTCGTATGTAAACATATGTCTTATACTGCACCATTTTGTTTCTGAGTTAATTACAAAAAAAAAAAAAAAAAAAAACAAATTAAATTTTTTTGTATATTGGGAATGAACTTTCTACATCAAATTTGTTGCAAAACACAATCTATTGTCTCCTGTAGTGATATCCAGATATAGTTTCTTGCAGTAAGATTGTTTGATTTTATCCATTCCACTCCAAAATTTGTTTGAATAGTCAAAATTTTAGTGAAAATTTGTCGAAATTGAGGCATACGAGTCAGTTTTTATCAAAAATATGGATTTATATAGAATAATTCAAATATATGGAATATTACCTAAAAATCCTTAAAATATGTATTTAAATATTGAATATGTAAATCCATATAAAAGCGAGCCCTGATAATCAACAATAAAGGCACATTAAGGTTTTATGGCATGACAACAGCCAGACGCAACACAGCAGCAAAACACTGCTAGCAACACAGTACAGCTTGTACAAAAATAAGCTCTCGAATGAAAAGATAACAAGCTTGGATGCTGTTATGTTATATTCGCATATGTTTGTTGTTTATATATACAGCGATCAGTGTTGACAATCTGTATTGAAATATTGCTAAAAAAAAGCCTAAAAAATGCAAAAATATATATTATTTACAATTTTAACATTTATATCAAATTTTCCTTTTTAAATTCATTATTTGGAATGATTATAAAGTTATTGAAATATATTTTTAAAAAAATCTAAAAAAAATCTCGTATTGAGATTGCTCAATGCAACATTTATATTTTGATTTCGCGTTAATTGAAAAAACATTGCGAATTTTTATATTTATGTTTGTCTTTTTTAACATATTTCTGTTTCATTTGTATATTATAGCAATTTTATAAAGAAATGCAACCCTAGTTGATATGGTGTATCTCACAAAAGCTACAATGTAAATCGGGCATTATTTATAAAATAAAACATTTTAAGTTTCAACGCAACTCGTCTGGCAACATCGCTTACTCGTTGCATACATATAAAAATGAACAACATGTTTATACAATTTGGCCTTGTACTTTTATGAGAATGAGAAAAAGATAAAATGCGTAATGCTACTCCCTCGTGACGAGAAAAATAAATGACTTGAAGACAAGACTTATTAGTAGCAAATTTTTACTCTCCGATGATTTACCATTTATGAGTAAAGAGTAAGTCGAGTAAGTCGACTCACTCATGTCGTGTGTAGTAAAATTAAATGTGTGCATTATGAGTATTCATTTATGTGACTTTCCGAACTCTCTAGTCTAGTTCTTATTCGAATGAAAAAGAAGAGTCTGTTATAAAAATACTCCAGTAGCTGTGAAATCACTGTAGTTATTATTCGAATGAAAAAGAACAGCGTGTTATAGAAATAATCCAATAGTTGTGAATCACAGCTACTGGAGTATTTCTATATATATATATATATATATATATAGTTTAGCGCTACAGTCCTGTATAGAATTCGGCCGAGCTCTCTCACCATTTTGAGCTGTGCGTGTTATATTTGTACTCAGAGTGGTGGGACCTACAGTTTTTTGCCGAATCCGAACGGCGGGTGAGAGCTTTTTCATAGGCAATGGTTTTACTCTCGTAGGTTTGCCATTTACTGACGAGAGGTAGCGCGGTATAGAAAAATGGTTCTATGAAAAGATGTTGTTAGCCCCAGTCCAGGCTTGAACCCGGGACCTTTCGGCTCGCAGTCCAACGCACTAACCACTGAGCTACCGCGGCTAGTATTTCTATAACAGGGTGAAATTTTTCATAACAGGCTGTTCATTTTCATTCGAATAATAACTATAGTGATTGGTATTTGCCTGTTATTGCGAATATCTCAACTGTGATGAAAATAACTTTTATTTGAGTAACAGGTATTTTTAACAACAGGTCGGAAGAGGAAGCCTTTCAAAATTGGCGTTCTAACAAGAATGCTGACACAGAAAGACTTCGCATACAGGCTAGAAATCGCTGTAATGCCGTGATCTCACGCGAAAAATGTCTTAAGTAAGGCTGTTGCTCTCGATATTTTCAAGGCTTTTGATCGAGTGTGGCATAAAGCTCTCGTTTCAAAACTAATTGCATTTGGTGTCGGTGAATCTTTTACTCGATGGATATCGAGTTTTCTCCAGGGTCGTTCAATACAAGTTGCGATGGATGGTGTTTTTTCAGAACAACATTCCATCAATTCTGGAGTTTCGCAAGGTTCCGTCCTATCCCCGTCCCTATTTCTGGTATTTATCAATGACCTTCTGTGATTGACCCAGAACCCAATTCATCTCTTTGCAGATGACAGTAACATTTGTCATTCATACTCGTTCAACAAGCGCCCAAACTCTTTGGATATTGAGAGTAAAAGACGCACTATGAATGACACGCTCAATAATGATCTTAAATCAATCTCCGAGTGGGGTCTTGCAAATAGAGTAGATTTTAATGCCAGCAAAATGTTGTCTGTTATCCCACAAAAGAATGGATTCACCCCTCCCACCCCTCAATGTGGGTGCTGTGGATATTGCGCAGTCAGCTGCTCTTGACGTTCTGGGCATATGAATTCAATGTGATCTCCGTTGGAATGATCACATATTTAATGTGTAGAAAAAAGCGGCCAAGTGCCTCGGTTTTTTAAAAAACGGTGTAAAACATACTTCACTCCTGCTGACCTACGCACTGTCTACACTACCTATATACGGCATAATTCAATTCGCACATTTGGGCAGGAGCATCAAAATCCTCCTTGGAGTTTCTGGACCGAATTCAACAACGTGCGATATATTTGATATGGGATGAAAATATCTCATCGTCTATTGGTTCTCTTGAACACCGAAGGACCGTTGGGTGTGTAAGCCTGTTTTATAGGTATTACAACGGTAAGTGTTCAAGTGAAATACGTGGAATAGGGGGCATCCCCTGAGTGTTGGTAAATTTGTAAAAAAAAAAACACTTAAAAAACAATAATTCGACAAAATTTTCGATTTTTTTGTGTGCTTAAAGGCACATTCAATGCGTGTTGTGTGGCCTGCCTACATACGGTTTGCAACGGTAGATCAACTTTTCAATCGGGATGTATGTACTATAAAGGTTTTAAAATCGACAGATTAAAAATTATAAAATCATGCATTAAATATAAACGTATAGTAATACAAATAACTAATATTGAGATATGACACCCTCAAAGCAAAGATAGTTTAAACATTTTGTTTGAATAAAAAAAAATTGTTTAGACTAAAAACGAAACAAAATTTTCTAAAAGCAAAAAGCTACAACAAAATTTAAGAGCAAAAACAAGAAAAGTCGTATCTCATTTTTGCTTTAACTATTTTTTTTGTATCATTTTTACTCTATGAAAATTTCTTTAATATTATATTGTATTGAAAGAAAATTCGATGGATTATTTTTTATATTAAATGAATAATTTTTATATTAAATGAATAATGTACGTGTATAACTGTGGTCCAATTAGGACCTATTCAGGCCAACAATCATTTAGATTTTATATGATATTTGACTTAAATCTAAATTGAATTTAGAAATTATTTTGGATGAAAGTGTTCTAATAGACGCAGACGCACATCCAGATACTCCATTGCAACTTTTTAGCATGAATGCAGTTGCGTAATTGGATATTTTTTTGCATGAAAGTGTTCTACTAGGGGTAGATGTGCATCCAGATGCGTCATTGGACAATATTTTGATGAAAGTGTTGCAATGACTATAGAAGCGCATCCAGGTGCGTCATTGGATCTTTTTTTTTTGATGATGTGTGAGTGAACGTCATGTGTGAGTGAACGCAAATTTTAAGTCGTCGATTAAACTAAATATTTTTACTATCTATACTAAACTATTTAAATGAAAAAACTGTGTAATTGATAATAAACCTACTCTGCATCGACCAACATAATTGTCAACGTGCGCAACTTATTGTTTAATAAAACTATAAACATTTTTATTTGCGAATGCCATATTGTATGACTGCACTGTTCCTGTTGCCGTTTGATTGTTACTATCATATTCAAATCTATTGAGCCTAATACAACATCTGATTTCCTGCTGGCTGATCCTTCATCTATAGTGCTGCGCAAGCTGATTAATTTATTAAATTTATAATCTTAAATCTGAATTGCTGGTAATTGTTGTTGCTTTTTCTGCATCTAATTGCTGCAGGTTCGCCTTACTGCTGTTGTTGTTGCATTTCATCGCATAACTGCTGTTGTTTGCTGTTTAATTTTGCTGTTCTGCTTTTCCGATTTCGTTTTGCTATTGTACACAGCGTAATGGCACCTGCTGAAATCTACAAGTGTTCGATTTGTACCAATAATGTTAAAAAACTGACCATAGTATTGGATGTGGTGCTTGTTCGAAATGGTATCATATAACCTGCGCCAAGGTGACAATTGAGCAGTTCAACTTTTTAGCGAAGAATAAGTCTTTTAAATACACCTGCTTAAACTTCATGGCTAATCCACCTTGTAATAACACTAATGATGAAAATGTTAATTTTACAACAGAGCTACGACATGCATTGGCCAACATACAAGATAAATTCGATACTATTAATAATAAATTTGATTGTGTTATTGCTGAGATACGCTCTGAAATGACATCAAGCTTATCCATTTTAAAAGCCGACATTATCCAATGCAATAATTTAATCAAATATGTTGATACTGCCACCATAAATAAAATAAATAATTTAGAAGCTGAAAACAATTCATTGCACCGACGTATAAACCGATCTGATATTGTCATTTCTGGACTTCCATCAGGAATCACTAATCTTGTTGATACGCTTTCTATTGCATCATTTTTCAAAATTGCAGCAACTGCTGCAGATGTTCAACACAGTTGCTACATCCAAAATAGAAAAGCTGTTTTATTAAAATTTAATTCTGTGCACCTTCGTGACAATATCATGAAGCAATACTTTAAGTTTCGATCTTTAAAACTTTGCGATGTCATGGGAGGTGAAATTCAATCACGTCTCTATTTTAATGACCACCATACACCTGCTACGAATAAATTAAGCTATCTGTGCCGAAAACTTTTAAAAAACAAACAGATTACAAAGTTTAAGCTCATCAATTCTGATATACCGAAAGTCAAAATATGGAATCTCGACGTGATTGAAGTTTTGTATTATGCTCAACAATGTGCAGACTTATCTACGTTGGACCCTGGTGACTGCAATTCTTCATTTTCAAATTTGCAGGCTTTATTATAAGTATTATTTTCATATAACTTTATACTACTTATATCAAACACTTAAATTTTATTACACATTTTTAATACAATATTAATAAAGTACAGATTTTTTTTCTCATACTAATATTTGATCGATTATTTATATTGATTATTATGATTTTGAAATGTGCACCTTTGTATATATTATTATAAAAATTAAATGTAGTTATTCATTTATTATTAATTTTAGTATTAATTCCCGACGATTTCTTCTCATTACTTCTTTAATAAATGTCACTTAATTTAAATCTTGGCCCCATTATCAGTGATAATTCATACCTACGCAAACAGCTCGTACATTTTAAGCAAAACTTAAAGATAGGAAAAAAAGGTAATTCCTATAAGTGTCAAAAAATGCATTACTTAATAACTTTCAATCTGGTTTTCGTAAAGGCTATAATACTACGTCTTTGTTACTAGGACTTACTGATACAGTCAGAAAAAATCTGAATATTAATAAACTGTGTCTTCTGTTATCATTAGACTTGTCCAAAGCTTATGATCGTATTAATCACAACATTCTTCTAAACAAATTATTTTCAAAGTTCAAATTCTCTTCTACTGCTTCCAAGCTTATATGTTCGTACCTAAGAAAACGTAAACAATTTGTAAGTTGCGCAAACACGAATTCAGATATTTCAGATGTCACTAGTGGTGTTCCACAAGGCTCTGTATTGGGTCCTATTCTTTTTATGTTGTATGTAAATGATTTCATAGAATGTATTGATCTCTATTTGTATGCAGATGATATTCAGCTTTTATTTTTTGGTGAATACCAGTTTTTAGATGTGTAAGAAGCATTAATCAATTTTAATATATCTAATATCTGTAATTGGATGACACTTAATTGCTTAAGTATTAATTCCAAAAAAACTAAGGCAATGGTTTTTAAAAAACATATTTCAAACAATTTTAATTGTGATATAAAAATAATGTTTATATTGAATTTGTGGATGTGCTTAAATGTTTAGGAGTATACATAGATAATAAACTATCTTTCGATGTGCACATTAATAGTCTAAGTTCTAAAATAAATTTTACTTTGAGAAAATTATATAGTTTGAACTTATATCTGCTTTTCATGTTAAGTATAAAGTAGTACATGCTTTGTTATTTTCTACTTTAACTTATTGCATCGAAGTTTTTTCTGGTACCCTATCATACAATATAAAAAGAATACAGCTTTTATTTAACAAAATAATTCGATATTTATTTAATTTAGGAATACGTGTCTCCACTTTCGTATTGCAATTTTTAAATTCTACTTTTATAAATTACATAAAAATTAGATTATTGTTGTTTTTTATAAAAGCATAAAAAACCAATTACCTAAATACCATGTCAAACAATTTAATTTTTCTCATTCAACCAGAAACCTTCAAATTACATTTCCTAGAATTTGCAACTCTTTATTTGAACGATCATTTCATATTAGAACTGCCCGTTGTTGGAATACTCTTCCAATTAGTTTGAGATCATTTTCTTCTTCTTCTATCTATATTTTTAAGCGCAATCTTTTAGAATATATGTCACATAATGTTTAATCTCACTTTTATTTGTATGTAATTAACACGCCTTATTTTTTGTTGTTTTGCATCTGCTGTATAATGGGTCATATATATATTTTTTGTTAATATTTTAAATCCTGATAACTTTTTTGTTTTACTTTATTTGTGGAGAAGCCGTTAATGAATTATTATTTTTAGGAATTTATATATTTTTCGTTAATTTTTGAATTTAATTTTGTATATTTTTAATATAGTTTAAGTTTGCTTATATGCACTTCTAGTAAGGCTTTGTTAATTACATTGAAATAAAAATGAATGAAAAAAAATGAATGAAAGTCTTTCACTCTCTACTTGCGTCATATGACATTTTTGGATGTGCGTCCATGTGCGTCATTAGAACATTTTTGTTTTTTTATGTTCTAATGATTGTCTTCATATGATCCTTGGAACCGATGTATCAAAAAAAAGTGTCAATGACGCACCTGGATGTGAATCCCAAAATCCCGGGATTGACATCCCAAAGATCTCCAATAACCAATTTTTGACAAAAAAAAAATGGATTTTGTAAATCGATAGCGGACTTAATGGGATGGCATTTTTGACCCAAAAATGTTTATTTCTGACATTGATGCCGGACATCATGGCATGCCTAATGGTACCATTTAGAGTGGTCAATGACCACTCTAAATGGTACCATCCCGAAGCATTTTGGCAATCTCGGGACTTTCGGGAGACAAAATTATCCCGGATCCCGGGATATATCCCGGATTATGTCCCGAATGATTGAAATGACATAGTGTTGCTAGAGTTTATCACAAGGAAATTTGAGTCGGAAAATAATTTCCTGTGCTTGAGTATTGCAGATGAAGTTAAAAACACTTTAAATCAATATTTTATCATCTAAATAAAGCTGTTTTGAATCTATTATTGTGTTATGTTCGCGCATCGTCTTTAAAGTTTGAAAAGAACAAAAATTTTTACATTTTCTCAAGTTAAACCTGTCACAAATATAAATAAGTTTATACATTCTTTGTAGTTCTGAATCCAAATATGTTATCGATCAATTTCTGTGACGTATTGTAAAAAAAATCCTAAAGCCCGCCAAAAATTAAATTTTTACTCATTACATTATATTGTTTATGATTTATTGGCGTACGCGTATTGCAACTGAAGTTAAAAAAATAACTTTAACAAATAATTTTATGCTTAGGGTAATAAAAATGTATTTTGTATCAGAATAGGTTCCAAAAATTAGAGTTTAAATCTATTAATGTCCACCTAAAATTTCAGAAATTGGGAAGTTTAAAACACCAAAAAAATCGTAATTTTATTTAATAAAATCGGAATATTATTCAGGAGGATATTAATATATTCAAACTCTATTTTTGAGCCTATTCCGATATTTATATGGTAAAAAAAAACAAAAATACGTATTTGTTTTTAAATTAATATGCTTAAGCACAGGACATTTTTTCGATCAAATTTTTATGTCACTTTTAGGCCGTATTACAATTTGATATTAAAATATAAGTTTGATTTCGATCCGCACTATTAATATAGTTTTGTGAAAAAATACTAACAGCGGTATCCTTACATGAAATCAAACATTTGTCATCAAGTCTATTGAAAAATAATTAAAATATGCTAACGACTGCAAATTTAAAATTTAATAGTTTTAATATTTTCTACACGTTATTTTGATTGTCAATCCCGGGATTTCATTTCGGGATTTTCGGTACAAATATTTTCCGGAATCCCGAAATTTCGGGATCCCGGGATTGGAAGCCCTAACCAGAAGTGAGTCAAAAAACCAATTTTTATCCAAAAATGTTGTATTGCTGGAATATATTGAGAAAAAATTGTCTCGTTTTGTTCATTAGTGTAGTTGGTCAAAAGACCAAAAGGTTATTGATCACTCCGTATGTGCCATTATGCATTCCATGATTTCCGCAATCGATTTCCGTAATAAAATGTTTGGGTTCAAAATTTGGTGGTCACTGGCCACTCCAAATGGTACCATTAGGCATGCCATGAAGTCCGCCTCGATTTACGAAGTACATTTTTTTGGTTCAAAAATGTTATTTTTTAACCCAATTTTGGTGGTCATTGACTACTCTATTATGGTCAAAAATTGTATTTTTTTGACCCTTGGTGGTCATTGACCACTCCAAATGGGATCATTAGATATCCCATAAAGTTCACAATCGATTTCCGCAAAAAATATGTTTGGGTCAAAAATTGGTTAAAGTGGTCATTGACCACACCAAAAGGTGCTATTAGGCATCCCACACAGAAAAAATGTTGTTCACAAATGGAATGAACGCCGTTAATTGCGACATCGTGCATAATATACACTCCGCGCCACTTGAATAAGGCCAATTTTTTAATGTCGAATTTTGTTGATATCTCGCCCTATTCATAATGCATCAAAACTTGTTGTATTTGGTTCGATAGATTTCTTTATTTCGCGTCTGTCCCGATCCCAAAAATTAAAATCCGAAATGCATGTGAATTACTTTAATTACAAAAATACTTTAATTAAAAAAAACTCACAAAAAATACAGTAAAATTTTGCTCCACTTGAATAAGGCCAGTTCAAATTAATGACAAAAAACACAGTAAACCATAGATTTTTGAAAACTTTAGTACAACAAATTTAAGAGTTGCTATTTTTATTATTATTTTAAAAGATCATTCTTAAAATTAATTTAAATGTTGTCTACGATAGCATTTTAAAGAATACCTCAATCAAAATATTATTTATTCAAGGATACTGAAATCCTGAAGGCAATTATTTAAATAATATTACTAATATTGTAAACTGACCATTAATAAACATTTTCTCTACTGTTTAACACACTCTTTTAAGGATTTTTAATTTAGCCGCGGTAGCTCAGTGGTTAGTGCGTTGGACTGCGAGCCGAAAGGTCCCGGTTCAAGCCTGGACTGGGGCTAACAACATCTTTTCATAGAAACATTTTTCTATACCGCGCTACCTCTCGTCAGTAAATGGCAAACCTACGAGAGTAACACATTGCCTATGAAAAGCTCTCACCAGCCGTTCGGATTCGGCAATAAACTGTAGGTCCCACCACTTTGAGTACAAATATAACACGCACAGCTCAAAATGGCGAGAGAGCTCGGCCTAAGTTCTTATAGGACTGTAGTGCCAACCTATTATTATTATAATTTATAAAAGTTGATTTTTTATAACTTAGTCCTTGTTTTTATTATCCCTGATACACATATCGGATAAATGTTGTAATAATTTATAGGGAATTGCAAGGAAAATGTTTGGTTTGTTTTGATATCATCATTTGTAGACTTTTCAATAAGGACCTTTCTTAAATCTCTAAAATGAAAAAAATTCAACAGAAAATTCAGTATTCTTTTGCTTCATTACAGCGCTTTTTAACATTACTTACTAACTTACTTAAATGGCACTTACAACCGTGGGTCGGTTTTGGCCGCTGATATGAAGCCGCGCCAGTCGGATTTGCTTTGCGCGCGCTGACGCCAGTTAAAAATACCAAGCGTTGCCAGGTTGTCCTCAACTTGGTCTTTCCAACGCAGATTTGGACGCCCTCTTCTACGCTGTCCACCTTCGAGTTTCGATTCAAGCACCTTCTTGGCTGGAGTGTTTTCATCCATTCGTTTGACATGACCTAGCCAGCGAAGCCGCTGGATCTTGATGCGCTTGACTATGTCATTGTCGTCGAAAAACTCATACAGCTCGTGGTTCATCCTGATTCGATACTCGTTAGCAAAGCAGACAGGGCCAAAGATTTTACGGAGAATCTTTTTCTCGAACGCTCCCAGTACTCTCTCATCGGTGGAGGCCAGCGTCCATGTTTCTGCACCATAAAGTAGGACGGGCATGATGAGTGACTTGTAGAGCGTTATTTTTGTACGGCGAGAGAGGGCTCTGCTTCTCAATTGCCTACTGAGCCCAAAGTAGCACCTGTTGGCAAGAGTTATTCTCCGTTTGATCTCCAGGCTGACGTCATTGTTGCTGTTTACGCTGGATCCCAGATAGACGAAGTCCTTCACAATGTCGAACTTGTGGGTATCAAAATCAGCTTTTTGACCAAGACGCACGGACTCTTTTTTACTTGTTTACACAAGGAACTTCGTCTTGTCCTCGTTCACCGCTAGACCCATTCGCGACTCTTTCTCCAATCTGGAGAATGCTGCACTGACTGCTCATGTGCTCCTGCCAATGATATCAATAACGTCGGCATATGCGAGCAGCATGACACTTTTGTTGAGGATAGTGCCGCTTTGACGGAGTTCGGCAGCTCGAACTATTTTCTCCATCAATAAGTTAAAAAAAGTCGCACGATAGGGAGTCACCCTGTCTAAAACCTCGTTCGGTATGAATTGGCTCGGAGAGGTCTTTTCCTATTCTCACTGAGCAACGTGTGTTGCTTAGGGTCATCCTGCAAAGCCTTATAAGTTTCGCAGATATACCGAACTCAGACAAGGCGGCGTATAATCGTTCCCTTCTCGGAGTGTCGAAAGCGGCTTTATAGTCGACTAATAGGTGGTAGGTGTCGATCAGTTTTTCTAGGGTCTTTTCCTGGATTAGGCGCAATATGAAAATCTGGTCTATGGTGGACTTTCCAGGTCTGAAGTCGCACTGATAAGGTCCAATCAGTCCGTTGACGATGGGCTTCAGTCTTTCACATAATACGCTCGATAGAACCTTGTATGCGATATTGAGTATGCTGATCCCACGGTAGTTGGCGCAGATAGTGGGATCCTCTTTCTTAAGAATTGGGCAGAGTACACTGAGGTTCCAGTCACTTGTCATGCTTTCATCCGACCATATTCTGCTTACAAGCTCGTGCATGCTCTCTATTAGCTCTTCGCCTCCGGTCTTAAACAATTCAGCAGGCAGGACATCAGCACCTGCGGCTTTGTTGTTTTTCAGCCGAGCGGAATTTGTTGGCGGAATCTCAACGTCGTCATCAAGTACTGGGGTTGCCGGTTTTACTTCTCTATCGGTGGAATTGTGGTCATCATCACCGGTCAGCAGTTTAGAGAAGTGATCCCTACATATTTTCAGTGTGCTCTGGATATCTGTCACTAGATTTCCGTTCTCATCTTTACAAGAAGAGGCTCCGGATTTTGAACCTCCGGCTAGGCGTGTTATTTTCTAGAAGAATTTTCGAGCCTCATTCATGTCCCCATGCATCTCAATCTCCTCACACTCACGGCTTTCTGCCGCGCCTTTTTTACGCCTGAAAAGTCGTCTCTCTTCCCTCCTCTTCTCTTTGTATCGCTCCTTCGCTGCTCGCGTAGCTACTGACTGCAGGATGGATTTGTACGCAGCGTCTTTCTCTGCAGTGGCCGCGCGACACTCTTGGTCATACCACTGATTCCTCAGGGGGCGTTGGAATCCAAGCACTTCTTCGGCAGCCGTACGCATAGAGCAGGAGATATGATTCCACTGCGAGGTTATATCATCGAGAGGAGGAGTGCTTTGTCTAAGCAGGTGTGAGAGTCGAGTGGAAAAGGCTTGCGTTGTCTGTTGTGATTGCAGCTTTCCGACGTCTAGCTTTCTCTGCGTTTGGTTCCGTACGTTCTTCGCAGCGCTTAAGCGTGTGCGGACCTTCCGTCAATCACAACGTGATCAATTAGATTCCGAGTTTTTTGATCGGGCGACAACCATGTGGACTTGTGGATATCGAAATGTTCGAATCTAGTGCTACTAACTACCATGTTTCGTGCTGCGGCGAAGTCGGAGCCTCGTTCCGTTATCGGAAGTGTTGCCATGGAGGCTAAATTTTCCGATTGTGGGACAATAGATGGCTTCTCTGCCCACCTTTGCGTTAAAATCGCCTAGCACGATTTTGATATCGTGGCGGGGGCAGCGCTCTTTTGTCTCGTCATCTTTCTCGTTCATCGGAGCGTGTGCACAAATTAGGCTGATATGAAAATATTAAGCCTTGATGCGGATTGTTGCCAGCCTTTCGTCCACGGGCGTGAACCTAGAGACAAGGAGTCTCTTGCCGACCACAAATCCACATCCAAATTCGTGTCTCTCCGCATGGCAGCTGTAGATATCACAGAACGCTTGTTTTAAGCAGCCCTGTTCCGTCCATCGCATTTCCTGGATAGCGGTGATGTCAGCCTTATATTTTTCGATGACATCTGCCAGCTGGATAGAGGCACCTTCCCTATAAAGGGCCCGGACATTTCAGGTGCATATCCGTAAATCATGGTCCTTAAAACGTTTGCGTGGGTTGTCATCGTGGTAATCGGTCGTTATCCGAGGCTTCTTATTTGTTTTCATTGGGCGCATAGGTTTTTTTCCGTGGTGGGACCCAAACCCAACGCACGAACCCTCACTCTGAGGGAGATGCTCGCCGCTTTTTAACATTGGTCAAATTTAATCTTTGATCAAAAACATTATTTGGTTTCTTATACTTAAAAAAAAAAGAAAAGTAAACATTACGCAGATGAACGTAAAAACCTCATAATCTCTTTTCAAATTTGTACAGACTTATATGTGGTTTTGAACAAATTTATAAATACCTATATCCGTAGAACTTGAATGAAACCAATGTCATTTTCACAGTTAAAATAAAATGTTTGATCAATTTCTTTGATGTCTAACATAAAATAAAAACGTAATGGATAAGAATAGCAAGGATAATATAAACAAGAGATAAAAATATTGAACTTTTTTTAATTAGAAAACATTTCTAGAGTTTGCTAAACGCGAGAGAAAATGTTTGTTTATGGTCAGTTAACAATAATAGCGAAGCTGATGACAAATAATACTATATTTTTAAAAATTAATGCAGGCAGGATTTCAGTATCCTTGATTAAAAAATATTTTGATTGCGGTACTCCTTAAATTAGTGACGTGGACTACTTTTAAGTTAATTTAAAGAATAGACTTTTGAAATAATAATAAAAATAGCCACTCTTAAATTTGTTGTACTAAAATTTTCAAAAATCCATGGTTTACTGTGTTTTTCATCATTAATTTGAAGTGGCCTTATTCAAATGGAGCAACATTTTACTGTATTTCTCTAAGTTTTTTAATTAAAGTAATCTCAAAATTCACATGCATTTCGGATTTTAATATTTGGAATGGGGGCAGACAATGCAATCTATTCAATCTATCGAACTACATACACTACATGATGCATTATGAATAGGGCAAGATATGATCCAAAATTTGACTTAAAAAACTGGCCTTATTCAAGTGGCGAGCAGTGTATATGCAAAAAATCATTCTATTTATGAACTATAGCCGATAGTCGATGATTGCATATACAGTTCTTAGTTTTTATTATTCGTATGCAATTTCGTACAAATAGACCGAATCGTGCAAAGAAACGTGCACCGCAGGTACTTAACATCACGCAACAACAAACAGCAGCAATAGGCAGCAACAGCAAGAGTAGATATAAAATAAAATGTAAGTAGTTAAAAAAATAAATAAATTAAAAAAATAAAATAAAAAAGTAATATAATAAGATAAAAAAAAAAATAATACAAGAAAATAAAAAAAAAAAAATATTTTTAATTAGTTTAAAGTTCATAAATACCATGCATTTTCTCATAAATATTATGAAAGCGTTCATCAATATTATGAACTATTTCATTACGGTTATAAGAACGATTCATAACTTGGATGAATTTGATCATTGGTTGAGTAATAATGAAAAATTCATAAAATTGATGAACAAATTCATAAATAGTATGAACTGTTTTCTGTGCATGAAGTCCGCAATCGATATCTGAAATAATTATTTTTGGGTCAAAGATTTTTTGACCCAGACCACTCCATTGACCATCCCATGGAGTCCGCAATCGCGTTTTAGATCACTATTAATCGTACTCATCTGCCCACATTGGCGTGGTAGTTCCTTCGATTAATTTACCAATTGACTTAGTAGTTTACATTCTGCTAACAGCCCTAATCTGTTAATAGATCCTAAGTATTAGCTCAACCAAATGACGCTGTGTACATCAAAGTCGCCATGAACTACAATATTACTACATTCAGTATAATATAACACTGTTCTACAAGGATTTTGATCTGGAATAAAACCTATCAATTCTGGTGGATTTTGGTCTCCTGATTCTGACTGAGAATTTTCCCTATACGTCGAGATTTTGCACAAAATCGAGTCAAAGTTGCAAAAAATGCCGTTTTTGGTATTTTATATCGCAAGTTATCGCACGAATTCGCCATGTTGCAGATTTAAACTTTATCACAAAATAAAATAAGAACCTTGCCCTACGGATAATTGGCAAAAAAATCTGTGCCCAGATATTAGTTTTTACAAAAAATCAAAATGAAATTTGTGCTTCCAAAAAAGTATGTCGAGAGAGTAATTTATCACAATTCTCTAAGCTTCCTTAAAAAACATTTTAATATTAGTTCGCAATGTGTTTGCTGTCAAAATTTCGAAAAATGTTTTAAACTTTATCTTACTGAAAGTTTTCGGAATATTTTTTAAAATTTGTTTATGAAATATTTGATTAAAATGGAGGGAATTGAACGCAGAGATATACAATTTCATACATATATAATGTAGTGGTGCTAGATTAGATGCTAAATCGAACCAAATTCTTAGCATCTGATGTACGGGAAAGCATGATGGAAAAAATTGCACTGCGTAATCTTCTGGTGTGTATCTGATTCGGCAGGCTTTATAAAGAATATGCTTTAATCATAATAATAAAGCTCATCATCATAATAATAAAGTAATAATAAAATTGGTCGTGCAACGTTTGAAATCTGTCTGAAGAAAACATTTATTGAGTCCGCAATCGCGTTTTAGATCACTATTAATCGTACTCATCTGCCCACATTGGCGTGGTAGTTCCTTCGATTAATTTACCAATTGACTTAGTAGTTTACATTCTGCTAACAGCCCTAATCTGTTAATAGATCCTAAGTATTAGCTCAACCAAATGACGCTGTGTACATCAAAGTCGCCATGAACTACAATATTACTACAATCAGTATAATATAACACTGTTCTACAAGGATTTTGATCTGGAATAAAACCTATCAATTCTGGTGGATTTTGGTCTCCTGATTCTGACTGAGAATTTTCCCTATACGTCGAGATTTTGCACAAAATCGAGTCAAAGTTGCAAAAAATGCCGTTTTTGGTATTTTATATCGCAAGTTATCGCACGAATTCGCCATGTTGCAGATTTAAACTTTATCACAAAATAAAATAAGAACCTTGCCCTACGGATAATTGGCAAAAAAATCTGTGCCCAGATATTAGTTTTTACAAAAAATCAAAATGAAATTTGTGCTTCCAAAAAAGTATGTCGAGAGAGTAATTTATCACAATTCTCTAAGCTTCCTTAAAAAACATTTTAATATTAGTTCGCAATGTGTTTGCTGTCAAAATTTCGAAAAATGTTTTAAACTTTATCTTACTGAAAGTTTTCGGAATATTTTTTAAAATTTGTTTATGAAATATTTGATTAAAATGGAGGGAATTGAACGCAGAGATATACAATTTCATACATATATAATGTAGTGGTGCTAGATTAGATGCTAAATCGAACCAAATTCTTAGCATCTGATGTACGGGAAAGCATGATGAAAAAAATTGCACTGCGTAATCTTCTGGTGTGTATCTGATTCGGCAGGCTTTATAAAGAATATGCTTTAATCATAATAATAAAGCTCATCATCATAATAATAAAGTAATAATAAAATTGGTCGTGCAACGTTTGAAATCTGTCTGAAGAAAACATTTATTGAATATTTTCAACATAGAAAATGCAAAGTAAGTTTTCGTATATTGTGCCATATTAATAAAAATCGACTTTACTCAAAACTTGAAGCAAATGCTCCGAATGGTCAAAATGTTTAGCATTTCATTTAATTAAAATACTAAAAACTAAAAAATGTTAAATTGGTAGGTATTAATAAAAACGTTAATCTGACCATTTCCTATAAAAATTCTGAAATAAATTAAAAAAATTTGCCCAAAAATATATCAGCTTGCTTAAAAGTAAATACTTTTTTTTATTAATATGGCCCATTGTCAAAATTAAATTTTTAATAAAACAAAACGAATAGGTATATATATATTGCGTATATTGTGTATATTGCGTATATTGCGTATATTGCGTATATTGCGTATATTGCGTATATTGCGTATATTGCGTATATTGCGTATATTGCGTATATTGCGTATATTGCGTATATTGCGTATATTGCGTATATTGCGTATATTGCGTATATTGCGTATATTGCGTATATTTCGTATATTGCGTATATTGCGTATATTGCGTATATTGCGTATATTGCGTATATTGCGTATATATATTGCGTATATATATATATATATATATATATATATATATATATATATATATATATATATATATATATATATATATACGCCACTTATAAAGTTCTTAATCACTTGTTTTATTTATTTACAATTTTTTATATACTGAAATATTTAAACACATAACAAACTTTCATATTAATAATAATAGTTTGGCGCTACAGTTCTATAAGAACATAGGCCGAGCTCTCTCACCATTTTTAGCTGTGCGTGTTATATTTGTACTCAAAGTGGTGGTACCTACAGTTTATTGTCGAATCCGTACGGCGGGTGAGAGCTTTTCATAGGCAATGTTTTTCCTCTCGGAGGTTTGCCATTTACTGCCCAGAGGTAGCGCGGTTTAGAAAAATGTGTCTATAAAAAGATATTGTTAGTCCCAGTCCAGGCTTGAACCGGGGACCTGTCTCTCCGCATGGCAGCTGTAGATATCACAGAACGCTTGTTTTAAGCAGCCCTGTTCCGTCCATCGCATTTCCTGGATAGCGGTGATGTCAGCCTTATATTTTTCGATGACATCTGCCAGCTGGATAGAGGCACCTTCCCTATAAAGGGCCCGGACATTTCAGGTGCATATCCGTAAATCATGGTCCTTAAAACGTTTGCGTGGGTTGTCATCGTGGTAATCGGTCGTTATCCGAGGCTTCTTATTTGTTTTCATTGGGCGCATAGGTTTTTTTCCGTGGTGGGACCCAAACCCAACGCACGAACCCTCACTCTGAGGGAGATGCTCGCCGCTTTTTAACATTGGTCAAATTTAATCTTTGATCAAAAACATTATTTGGTTTCTTATACTTAAAAAAAAAAGAAAAGTTAACATTACGCAGATGAACGTAAAAACCTCATAATCTCTTTTCAAATTTGTACAGACTTATATGTGGTTTTGAACAAATTTATAAATACCTATATCCGTAGAACTTGAATGAAACCAATGTCATTTTCACAGTTAAAATAAAATGTTTGATCAATTTCTTTGATGTCTAACATAAAATAAAAACGTAATGGATAAGAATAGCAAGGATAATATAAACAAGAGATAAAAATATTGAACTTTTTTTAATTAGAAAACATTTCTAGAGTTTGCTAAACGCGAGAGAAAATGTTTGTTTATGGTCAGTTAACAATAATAGCGAAGCTGATGACAAATAATACTATATTTTTAAAAATTAATGCAGGCAGGATTTCAGTATCCTTGATTAAAAAATATTTTGATTGCGGTACTCCTTAAATTAGTGACGTGGACTACTTTTAAGTTAATTTAAAGAATAGACTTTTGAAATAATAATAAAAATAGCCACTCTTAAATTTGTTGTACTAAAATTTTCAAAAATCCATGGTTTACTGTGTTTTTCATCATTAATTTGAAGTGGCCTTATTCAAATGGAGCAACATTTTACTGTATTTCTCTAAGTTTTTTAATTAAAGTAATCTCAAAATTCACATGCATTTCGGATTTTAATATTTGGAATGGGGGCAGACAATGCAATCTATTCAATCTATCGAACTACATACACTACTTGATGCATTATGAATAGGGCAAGATATGATCCAAAATTTGACTTAAAAAACTGGCCTTATTCAAGTGGCGAGCAGTGTATATGCAAAAAATCATTCTATTTATGAACTATAGCCGATAGTCGATGATTGCATATACAGTTCTTAGTTTTTATTATTCGTATGCAATTTCGTACAAATAGACCGAATCGTGCAAAGAAACGTGCACCGCAGGTACTTAACATCACGCAACAACAAACAGCAGCAATAGGCAGCAACAGCAAGAGTAGATATAAAATAAAATGTAAGTAGTTAAAAAAATAAATAAATTAAAAAAATAAAATAAAAAAGTAATATAATAAGATAAAAAAAAAAATAATACAAGAAAATAAAAAAAAAAAAATATTTTTAATTAGTTTAAAGTTCATAAATACCATGCATTTTCTCATAAATATTATGAAAGCGTTTATCAATATTATGAACTATTTCATTACGGTTATATGAACGATTCATAAATTGGATGAATTTGATCATTGGTTGAGTAATAATGAAAAATTCATAAAATTGATGAACAAATTCATAAATAGTATGAACTGTTTTCTGTGCATGAAGTCCGCAATCGATATCTGAAATAATTATTTTTGGGTCAAAGATTTTTTGACCCAGACCACTCCATTGACCATCCCATGGAGTCCGCAATCGCGTTTTAGATCACTATTAATCGTACTCATCTGCCCACATTGGCGTGGTAGTTCCTTCGATTAATTTACCAATTGACTTAGTAGTTTACATTCTGCTAACAGCCCTAATCTGTTAATAGATCCTAAGTATTAGCTCAACCAAATGACGCTGTGTACATCAAAGTCGCCATGAACTACAATATTACTACATTCAGTATAATATAACACTGTTCTACAAGGATTTTGATCTGGAATAAAACCTATCAATTCTGGTGGATTTTGGTCTCCTGATTCTGACTGAGAATTTTCCCTATACGTCGAGATTTTGCACAAAATCGAGTCAAAGTTGCAAAAAATGCCGTTTTTGGTATTTTATATCGCAAGTTATCGCACGAATTCGCCATGTTGCAGATTTAAACTTTATCACAAAATAAAATAAGAACCTTGCCCTACGGATAATTGGCAAAAAAATCTGTGCCCAGATATTAGTTTTTACAAAAAATCACAATGAAATTTGTGCTTCCAAAAAAGTATGTCGAGAGAGTAATTTATCACAATTCTCTAAGCTTCCTTAAAAAACATTTTAATATTAGTTCGCAATGTGTTTGCTGTCAAAATTTCGAAAAATGTTTTAAACTTTATCTTACTGAAAGTTTTCGGAATATTTTTTAAAATTTGTTTATGAAATATTTGATTAAAATGGAGGGAATTGAACGCAGAGATATACAATTTCATACATATATAATGTAGTGGTGCTAGATTAGATGCTAAATCGAACCAAATTCTTAGCATCTGATGTACGGGAAAGCATGATGGAAAAAATTGCACTGCGTAATCTTCTGGTGTGTATCTGATTCGGCAGGCTTTATAAAGAATATGCTTTAATCATAATAATAAAGCTCATCATCATAATAATAAAGTAATAATAAAATTGGTCGTGCAACGTTTGAAATCTGTCTGAAGAAAACATTTATTGAGTCCGCAATCGCGTTTTAGATCACTATTAATCGTACTCATCTGCCCACATTGGCGTGGTAGTTCCTTCGATTAATTTACCAATTGACTTAGTAGTTTACATTCTGCTAACAGCCCTAATCTGTTAATAGATCCTAAGTATTAGCTCAACCAAATGACGCTGTGTACATCAAAGTCGCCATGAACTACAATATTACTACATTCAGTATAATATAACACTGTTCTACAAGGATTTTGATCTGGAATAAAACCTATCAATTCTGGTGGATTTTGGTCTCCTGATTCTGACTGAGAATTTTCCCTATACTTCGAGATTTTGCACAAAATCGAATCAAAGTTGCAAAAAATGCCGTTTTTGGTATTTTATATCGCAAGTTATCGCACGAATTCGCCATGTTGCAGATTTAAACTTTATCACAAAATAAAATAAGAACCTTGCCCTACGGATAATTGGCAAAAAAATCTGTGCCCAGATATTAGTTTTTACAAAAAATCAAAATGAAATTTGTGCTTCCAAAAAAGTATGTCGAGAGAGTAATTTATCACAATTCTCTAAGCTTCCTTAAAAAACATTTTAATATTAGTTCGCAATGTGTTTGCTGTCAAAATTTCGAAAAATGTTTTAAACTTTATCTTACTGAAAGTTTTCGGAATATTTTTTAAAATTTGTTTATGAAATATTTGATTAAAATGGAGGGAATTGAACGCAGAGATATACAATTTCATACATATATAATGTAGTGGTGCTAGATTAGATGCTAAATCGAACCAAATTCTTAGCATCTGATGTACGGGAAAGCATGATGGAAAAAATTGCACTGCGTAATCTTCTGGTGTGTATCTGATTCGGCAGGCTTTATAAAGAATATGCTTTAATCATAATAATAAAGCTCATCATCATAATAATAAAGTAATAATAAAATTGGTCGTGCAACGTTTGAAATCTGTCTGAAGAAAACATTTATTGAATATTTTCAACATAGAAAATGCAAAGTAAGTTTTCGTATATTGTGCCATATTAATAAAAATCGACTTTACTCAAAACTTGAAGCAAATACTCCGAATGGTCAAAATGTTTAGCATTTCATTTAATTAAAATACTAAAAACTAAAAAATGTTAAATTGGTAGGTATTAATAAAAACGTTAATCTGACCATTTCCTATAAAAATTCTGAAATAAATTAAAAAAATTTGCCCAAAAATATATCAGCTTGCTTAAAAGTAAATACTTTTTTTTATTAATATGGCCCATTGTCAAAATTAAATTTTTAATAAAACAAAACGAATAGGTATATATATATTGCGTATATTGCGTATATTGCGTATATTGCGTATATTGCGTATATTGCGTATATTGCGTATATTGCGTATATTGCGTATATTGCGTATATTGCGTATATTGCGTATATTGCGTATATTGCGTATATTGCGTATATTGCGTATATTGCGTATATTGCGTATATTGCGTATATTGCGTATATTGCGTATATTTCGTATATTGCGTATATTGCGTATATTGCGTATATTGCGTATATTGCGTATATTGCGTATATTGCGTATATATATTGCGTATATATATTGCGTATATATATATATATATATATATATATATATATATATATATATATATATATATATATATATATATATATATATACGCCACTTATAAAGTTCTTAATCACTTGTTTTATTTATTTACAATTTTTTATATACTGAAATATTTAAACACATAACAAACTTTCATATTAATAATAATAGTTTGGCGCTACAGTTCTATAAGAACATAGGCCGAGCTCTCTCACCATTTTTAGCTGTGCGTGTTATATTTGTACTCAAAGTGGTGGTACCTACAGTTTATTGTCGAATCCGTACGGCGGGTGAGAGCTTTTCATAGGCAATGTTTTTCCTCTCGGAGGTTTGCCATTTACTGCCCAGAGGTAGCGCGGTTTAGAAAAATGTGTCTATAATAAGATATTGTTAGTCCCAGTCCAGGCTTGAACCGGGGACCTGTCTCTCCGCATGGCAGCTGTAGATATCACAGAACGCTTGTTTTAAGCAGCCCTGTTCCGTCCATCGCATTTCCTGGATAGCGGTGATGTCAGCCTTATATTTTTCGATGACATCTGCCAGCTGGATAGAGGCACCTTCCCTATAAAGGGCCCGGACATTTCAGGTGCATATCCGTAAATCATGGTCCTTAAAACGTTTGCGTGGGTTGTCATCGTGGTAATCGGTCGTTATCCGAGGCTTCTTATTTGTTTTCATTGGGCGCATAGGTTTTTTTCCGTGGTGGGACCCAAACCCAACGCACGAACCCTCACTCTGAGGGAGATGCTCGCAGCTTTTTAACATTGGTCAAATTTAATCTTTGATCAAAAACATTATTTGGTTTCTTATACTTAAAAAAAAAAGAAAAGTTAACATTACGCAGATGAACGTAAAAACCTCATAATCTCTTTTCAAATTTGTACAGACTTGAATGTGGTTTTGAACAAATTTATAAATACCTATATCCGTAGAACTTGAATGAAACCAATGTCATTTTCACAGTTAAAATAAAATGTTTGATCAATTTCTTTGATGTCTAACTTAAAATAAAAACGTATTGGATAAGAATAGCAAGGATAATATAAACAAGAGATAAAAATATTGAACTTTTTTTAATTAGAAAACATTTCTAGAGTTTGTTAAACGCGAGAGAAAATGATTGTTTATGGTCAGTTAACAATAATAGCGAAGCTGATGACAAATAATACTATATTTTTAAAAATTAATGCAGGCAGGATTTCAGTATCCTTGATTAAAAAATATTTTGATTGCGGTACTCCTTAAATTAGTGACGTGGACTACTTTTAAGTTAATTTAAAGAATAGACTTTTGAAATAATAATAAAAATAGCCACTCTTAAATTTGTTGTACTAAAATTTTCAAAAATCCATGGTTTACTGTGTTTTTCATCATTAATTTGAAGTGGCCTTATTCAAATGGAGCAACATTTTACTGTATTTCTCTAAGTTTTTTAATTAAAGTAATCTCAAAATTCACATGCATTTCGGATTTTAATATTTGGAATGGGGGCAGACAATGCAATCTATTCAATCTATCGAACTACATACACTACTTGATGCATTATGAATAGGGCAAGATATGATCCAAAATTTGACTTAAAAAACTGGCCTTATTCAAGTGGCGAGCAGTGTATATGGAAAAAATCATTCTATTTATGAACTATAGCCGATAGTCGATGATTGCATATACAGTTCTTAGTTTTTATTATTCGTATGCAATTTCGTACAAATAGACCGAATCGTGCAAAGAAACGTGCACCGCAGGTACTTAACATCACGCAACAACAAACAGCAGCAATAGGCAGCAACAGCAAGAGTAGATATAAAATAAAATGTAAGTAGTTAAAAAAATAAATAAATTAAAAAAATAAAATAAAAAAGTAATATAATAAGATAAAAAAAAAAATAATACAAGAAAATAAAAAAAAAAAATATTTTTAATTAGTTTAAAGTTCATAAATACCATGCATTTTCTCATAAATATTATGAAAGCGTTCATCAATATTATGAACTATTTCATTACGGTTATATGAACGATTCATAAATTGGATGAATTTGATCATTGGTTGAGTAATAATGAAAAATTCATAAAATTGATGAACAAATTCATAAATAGTATGAACTGTTTTCTGTGCATGAAGTCCGCAATCGATATCTGAAATAATTATTTTTGGGTCAAAGATTTTTTGACCCAGACCACTCCATTGACCATCCCATGGAGTCCGCAATCGCGTTTTAGATCACTTTTAATCGTACTCATCTGCCCACATTGGCGTGGTAGTTCCTTCGATTAATTTACCAATTGACTTAGTAGTTTACATTCTGCTAACAGCCCTAATCTGTTAATAGATCCTAAGTATTAGCTCAACCAAATGACGCTGTGTACATCAAAGTCGCCATGAACTACAATATTACTACATTCAGTATAATATAACACTGTTCTACAAGGATTTTGATCTGGAATAAAACCTATCAATTCTGGTGGATTTTGGTCTCCTGATTCTGACTGAGAATTTTCCCTATACGTCGAGATTTTGCACAAAATCGAGTCAAAGTTGCAAAAAATGCCGTTTTTGGTATTTTATATCGCAAGTTATCGCACGAATTCGCCATGTTGCAGATTTAAACTTTATCACAAAATAAAATAAGAACCTTGCCCTACGGATAATTGGCAAAAAAATCTGTGCCCAGATATTAGTTTTTACAAAAAATCAAAATGAAATTTGTGCTTCCAAAAAAGTGTGTCGAGAGAGTAATTTATCACAATTCTCTAAGCTTCCTTAAAAAACATTTTAATATTAGTTCGCAATGTGTTTGCTGTCAAAATTTCGAAAAATGTTTTAAACTTTATCTTACTGAAAGTTTTCGGAATATTTTTTAAAATTTGTTTATGAAATATTTGATTAAAATGGAGGGAATTGAACGCAGAGATATACAATTTCATACATATATAATGTAGTGGTGCTAGATTAGATGCTAAATCGAACAAAATTCTTAGCATCTGATGTACGGGAAAGCATGATGGAAAAAATTGCACTGCGTAATCTTCTGGTGTGTATCTGATTCGGCAGGCTTTATAAAGAATATGCTTTAATCATAATAATAAAGCTCATCATCATAATAATAAAGTAATAATAAAATTGGTCGTGCAACGTTTGAAATCTGTCTGAAGAAAACATTTATTGAATATTTTCAACATAGAAAATGCAAAGTAAGTTTTCGTATATTGTGCCATATTAATAAAAATCGACTTTACTCAAAACTTGAAGCAAATGCTCCGAATGGTCAAAATGTTTAGCATTTCATTTAATTAAAATACTAAAAACTAAAAAATGTTAAATTGGTAGGTATTAATAAAAACGTTAATCTGACCATTTCCTATAAAAATTCTGAAATAAATTAAAAAAATTTGCCCAAAAATATATCAGCTTGCTTAAAAGTAAATACTTTTTTTTATTAATATGGCCCATTGTCAAAATTAAATTTTTAATAAAACAAAACGAATAGGTATATATATATTGCGTATATTGCGTATATTGCGTATATTGCGTATATTGCGTATATTGCGTATATTGCGTATATTGCGTATATTGCGTATATTGCGTATATTGCGTATATTGCGTATATTGCGTATATTGCGTATATTGCGTATATTGCGTATATTGCGTATATTTCGTATATTGCGTATATTGCGTATATTGCGTATATTGCGTATATTGCGTATATTGCGTATATTGCGTATATATATTGCGTATATATATTGCGTATATATATTGCGTATATATATATATATATATATATATATATATATATATATATATATATATATATATATATATATATATATACGCCACTTATAAAGTTCTTAATCACTTGTTTTATTTATTTACAATTTTTTATATACTGAAATATTTAAACACATAACAAACTTTCATATTAATAATAATAGTTTGGCGCTACAGTTCTATAAGAACATAGGCCGAGCTCTCTCACCATTTTTAGCTGTGCGTGTTATATTTGTACTCAAAGTGGTGGTACCTACAGTTTATTGTCGAATCCGTACGGCGGGTGAGAGCTTTTCATAGGCAATGTTTTTCCTCTCGGAGGTTTGCCATTTACTGCCCAGAGGTAGCGCGGTTTAGAAAAATGTGTCTATAATAAGATATTGTTAGTCCCAGTCCAGACTTGAACCGGGGACCTGTCTCTCCGCATGGCAGCTGTAGATATCACAGAACGCTTGTTTTAAGCAGCCCTGTTCCGTCCATCGCATTTTCTGGATAGCGGTGATGTCAGCCTTATATTTTTCGATGACATCTGCCAGCTGGATAGAGGCACCTTCCCTATAAAGGGCCCGGACATTTCAGGTGCATATCCGTAAATCATGGTCCTTAAAACGTTTGCGTGGGTTGTCATCGTGGTAATCGGTCGTTATCCGAGGCTTCTTATTTGTTTTCATTGGGCGCATAGGTTTTTTTCCGTGGTGGGACCCAAACCCAACGCACGAACCCTCACTCTGAGGGAGATGCTCGCCGCTTTTTAACATTGGTCAAATTTAATCTTTGATCAAAAACATTATTTGGATTCTTATACTTAAAAAAAAAAGAAAAGTTAACATTACGCAGATGAACGTAAAAACCTCATAATCTCTTTTCAAATTTGTACAGACTTATATGTGGTTTTGAACAAATTTATAAATACCTATATCCGTAGAACTTGAATGAAACCAATGTCATTTTCACAGTTAAAATAAAATGTTTGATCAATTTCTTTGATGTCTAACATAAAATAAAAACGTAATGGATAAGAATAGCAAGGATAATATAAACAAGAGATAAAAATATTGAACTTTTTTTAATTAGAAAACATTTCTAGAGTTTGCTAAACGCGAGAGAAAATGTTTGTTTATGGTCAGTTAACAATAATAGCGAAGCTGATGACAAATAATACTATATTTTTAAAAATTAATGCAGGCAGGATTTCAGTATCCTTGATTAAAAAATATTTTGATTGCGGTACTCCTTAAATTAGTGACGTGGACTACTTTTAAGTTAATTTAAAGAATAGACTTTTGAAATAATAATAAAAATAGCCACTCTTAAATTTGTTGTACTAAAATTTTCAAAAATCCATGGTTTACTGTGTTTTTCATCATTAATTTGAAGTGGCCTTATTCAAATGGAGCAACATTTTACTGTATTTCTCTAAGTTTTTTAATTAAAGTAATCTCAAAATTCACATGCATTTCGGATTTTAATATTTGGAATGGGGGCAGACAATGCAATCTATTCAATCTATCGAACTACATACACTACTTGATGCATTATGAATAGGGCAAGATATGATCCAAAATTTGACTTAAAAAACTGGCCTTATTCAAGTGGCGAGCAGTGTATATGGAAAAAATCATTCTATTTATGAACTATAGCCGATAGTCGATGATTGCATATACAGTTCTTAGTTTTTATTATTCGTATGCAATTTCGTACAAATAGACCGAATCGTGCAAAGAAACGTGCACCGCAGGTACTTAACATCACGCAACAACAAACAGCAGCAATAGGCAGCAACAGCAAGAGTAGATATAAAATAAAATGTAAGTAGTTAAAAAAATAAATAAATTAAAAAAATAAAATAAAAAAGTAATATAATAAGATAAAAAAAAAAATAATACAAGAAAATAAAAAAAAAAAATATTTTTAATTAGTTTAAAGTTCATAAATACCATGCATTTTCTCATAAATATTATGAAAGCGTTCATCAATATTATGAACTATTTCATTACGGTTATATGAACGATTCATAAATTGGATGAATTTGATCATTGGTTGAGTAATAATGAAAAATTCATAAAATTGATGAACAAATTCATAAATAGTATGAACTGTTTTCTGTGCATGAAGTCCGCAATCGATATCTGAAATAATTATTTTTGGGTCAAAGATTTTTTGACCCAGACCACTCCATTGACCATCCCATGGAGTCCGCAATCGCGTTTTAGATCACTTTTAATCGTACTCATCTGCCCACATTGGCGTGGTAGTTCCTTCGATTAATTTACCAATTGACTTAGTAGTTTACATTCTGCTAACAGCCCTAATCGTTTAATAGATCCTAAGTATTAGCTCAACCAAATGACGCTGTGTACATCAAAGTCGCCATGAACTACAATATTACTACATTCAGTATAATATAACACTGTTCTACAAGGATTTTGATCTGGAATAAAACCTATCAATTCTGGTGGATTTTGGTCTCCTGATTCTGACTGAGAATTTTCCCTATACGTCGAGATTTTGCACAAAATCGAGTCAAAGTTGCAAAAAATGCCGTTTTTGGTATTTTATATCGCAAGTTATCGCACGAATTCGCCATGTTGCAGATTTAAACTTTATCACAAAATAAAATAAGAACCTTGCCCTACGGATAATTGGCAAAAAAATCTGTGCCCAGATATTAGTTTTTACAAAAAATCAAAATGAAATTTGTGCTTCCAAAAAAGTGTGTCGAGAGAGTAATTTATCACAATTCTCTAAGCTTCCTTAAAAAACATTTTAATATTAGTTCGCAATGTGTTTGCTGTCAAAATTTCGAAAAATGTTTTAAACTTTATCTTACTGAAAGTTTTCGGAATATTTTTTAAAATTTGTTTATGAAATATTTGATTAAAATGGAGGGAATTGAACGCAGAGATATACAATTTCATACATATATAATGTAGTGGTGCTAGATTAGATGCTAAATCGAACAAAATTCTTAGCATCTGATGTACGGGAAAGCATGATGGAAAAAATTGCACTGCGTAATCTTCTGGTGTGTATCTGATTCGGCAGGCTTTATAAAGAATATGCTTTAATCATAATAATAAAGCTCATCATCATAATAATAAAGTAATAATAAAATTGGTCGTGCAACGTTTGAAATCTGTCTGAAGAAAACATTTATTGAATATTTTCAACATAGAAAATGCAAAGTAAGTTTTCGTATATTGTGCCATATTAATAAAAATCGACTTTACTCAAAACTTGAAGCAAATGCTCCGAATGGTCAAAATGTTTAGCATTTCATTTAATTAAAATACTAAAAACTAAAAAATGTTAAATTGGTAGGTATTAATAAAAACGTTAATCTGACCATTTCCTATAAAAATTCTGAAATAAATTAAAAAAATTTGCCCAAAAATATATCAGCTTGCTTAAAAGTAAATACTTTTTTTTATTAATATGGCCCATTGTCAAAATTAAATTTTTAATAAAACAAAACGAATAGGTATATATATATTGCGTATATTGCGTATATTGCGTATATTGCGTATATTGCGTATATTGCGTATATTGCGTATATTGCGTATATTGCGTATATTGCGTATATTGCGTATATTGCGTATATTGCGTATATTGCGTATATTGCCGCAATATACGCAATATACGCAATATTATTGCGTATATTGCGTATATTGCGTATATTGCGTATATTGCGTATATTGCGTATATTGCGTATATTGCGTATATTGCGTATATTGCGTATATTTCGTATATTGCGTATATTGCGTATATTGCGTATATTGCGTATATTGCGTATATTGCGTATATATATTGCGTATATATATATATATATATATATATATATATATATATATATATATATATATATATATATATATATATATATATACGCCACTTATAAAGTTCTTAATCACTTGTTTTATTTATTTACAATTTTTTATATACTGAAATATTTAAACACATAACAAACTTTCATATTAATAATAATAGTTTGGCGCTACAGTTCTATAAGAACATAGGCCGAGCTCTCTCACCATTTTTAGCTGTGCGTGTTATATTTGTACTCAAAGTGGTGGTACCTACAGTTTATTGTCGAATCCGTACGGCGGGTGAGAGCTTTTCATAGGCAATGTTTTTCCTCTCGGAGGTTTGCCATTTACTGCCCAGAGGTAGCGCGGTTTAGAAAAATGTGTCTATAATAAGATATTGTTAGTCCCAGTCCAGACTTGAACCGGGGACCTGTCTCTCCGCATGGCAGCTGTAGATATCACAGAACGCTTGTTTTAAGCAGCCCTGTTCCGTCCATCGCATTTCCTGGATAGCGGTGATGTCAGCCTTATATTTTTCGATGACATCTGCCAGCTGGATAGAGGCACCTTCCCTATAAAGGGCCCGGACATTTCAGGTGCATATCCGTAAATCATGGTCCTTAAAACGTTTGCGTGGGTTGTCATCGTGGTAATCGGTCGTTATCCGAGGCTTCTTATTTGTTTTCATTGGGCGCATAGGTTTTTTTCCGTGGTGGGACCCAAACCCAACGCACGAACCCTCACTCTGAGGGAGATGCTCGCCGCTTTTTAACATTGGTCAAATTTAATCTTTGATCAAAAACATTATTTGGATTCTTATACTTAAAAAAAAAAAGAAAAGTTAACATTACGCAGATGAACGTAAAAACCTCATAATCTCTTTTCAAATTTGTACAGACTTATATGTGGTTTTGAACAAATTTATAAATACCTATATCCGTAGAACTTGAATGAAACCAATGTCATTTTCACAGTTAAAATAAAATGTTTGATCAATTTCTTTGATGTCTAACATAAAATAAAAACGTAATGGATAAGAATAGCAAGGATAATATAAACAAGAGATAAAAATATTGAACTTTTTTTAATTAGAAAACATTTCTAGAGTTTGCTAAACGCGAGAGAAAATGTTTGTTTATGGTCAGTTAACAATAATAGCGAAGCTGATGACAAATAATACTATATTTTTAAAAATTAATGCAGGCAGGATTTCAGTATCCTTGATTAAAAAATATTTTGATTGCGGTACTCCTTAAATTAGTGACGTGGACTACTTTTAAGTTAATTTAAAGAATAGACTTTTGAAATAATAATAAAAATAGCCACTCTTAAATTTGTTGTACTAAAATTTTCAAAAATCCATGGTTTACTGTGTTTTTCATCATTAATTTGAAGTGGCCTTATTCAAATGGAGCAACATTTTACTGTATTTCTCTAAGTTTTTTAATTAAAGTAATCTCAAAATTCACATGCATTTCGGATTTTAATATTTGGAATGGGGGCAGACAATGCAATCTATTCAATCTATCGAACTACATACACTACTTGATGCATTATGAATAGGGCAAGATATGATCCAAAATTTGACTTAAAAAACTGGCCTTATTCAAGTGGCGAGCAGTGTATATGGAAAAAATCATTCTATTTATGAACTATAGCCGATAGTCGATGATTGCATATACAGTTCTTAGTTTTTATTATTCGTATGCAATTTCGTACAAATAGACCGAATCGTGCAAAGAAACGTGCACCGCAGGTACTTAACATCACGCAACAACAAACAGCAGCAATAGGCAGCAACAGCAAGAGTAGATATAAAATAAAATGTAAGTAGTTAAAAAAATAAATAAATTAAAAAAATAAAATAAAAAAGTAATATAATAAGATAAAAAAAAAAATAATACAAGAAAATAAAAAAAAAATATATTTTTAATTAGTTTAAAGTTCATAAATACCATGCATTTTCTCATAAATATTATGAAAGCGTTCATCAATATTATGAACTATTTCATTACGGTTATATGAACGATTCATAAATTGGATGAATTTGATCATTGGTTGAGTAATAATGAAAAATTCATAAAATTGATGAACAAATTCATAAATAGTATGAACTGTTTTCTGTGCATGAAGTCCGCAATCGATATCTGAAATAATTATTTTTGGGTCAAAGATTTTTTGACCCAGACCACTCCATTGACCATCCCATGGAGTCCGCAATCGCGTTTTAGATCACTTTTAATCGTACTCATCTGCCCACATTGGCGTGGTAGTTCCTTCGATTAATTTACCAATTGACTTAGTAGTTTACATTCTGCTAACAGCCCTAATCTGTTAATAGATCCTAAGTATTAGCTCAACCAAATGACGCTGTGTACATCAAAGTCGCCATGAACTACAATATTACTACATTCAGTATAATATAACACTGTTCTACAAGGATTTTGATCTGGAATAAAACCTATCAATTCTGGTGGATTTTGGTCTCCTGATTCTGACTGAGAATTTTCCCTATACGTCGAGATTTTGCACAAAATCGAGTCAAAGTTGCAAAAAATGCCGTTTTTGGTATTTTATATCGCAAGTTATCGCACGAATTCGCCATGTTGCAGATTTAAACTTTATCACAAAATAAAATAAGAACCTTGCCCTACGGATAATTGGCAAAAAAATCTGTGCCCAGATATTAGTTTTTACAAAAAATCAAAATGAAATTTGTGCTTCCAAAAAAGTGTGTCGAGAGAGTAATTTATCACAATTCTCTAAGCTTCCTTAAAAAACATTTTAATATTAGTTCGCAATGTGTTTGCTGTCAAAATTTCGAAAAATGTTTTAAACTTTATCTTACTGAAAGTTTTCGGAATATTTTTTAAAATTTGTTTATGAAATATTTGATTAAAATGGAGGGAATTGAACGCAGAGATATACAATTTCATACATATATAATGTAGTGGTGCTAGATTAGATGCTAAATCGAACAAAATTCTTAGCATCTGATGTACGGGAAAGCATGATGGAAAAAATTGCACTGCGTAATCTTCTGGTGTGTATCTGATTCGGCAGGCTTTATAAAGAATATGCTTTAATCATAATAATAAAGCTCATCATCATAATAATAAAGTAATAATAAAATTGGTCGTGCAACGTTTGAAATCTGTCTGAAGAAAACATTTATTGAATATTTTCAACATAGAAAATGCAAAGTAAGTTTTCGTATATTGTGCCATATTAATAAAAATCGACTTTACTCAAAACTTGAAGCAAATGCTCCGAATGGTCAAAATGTTTAGCATTTCATTTAATTAAAATACTAAAAACTAAAAAATGTTAAATTGGTAGGTATTAATAAAAACGTTAATCTGACCATTTCCTATAAAAATTCTGAAATAAGTTAAAAAAATTTGCCCAAAAATATATCAGCTTGCTTAAAAGTAAATACTTTTTTTTATTAATATGGCCCATTGTCAAAATTAAATTTTTAATAAAACAAAACGAATAGGTATATATATATTGCGTATATTGCGTATATTGCGTATATTGCGTATATTGCGTATATTGCGTATATTGCGTATATTGCGTATATTGCGTATATTGCGTATATTGCGTATATTGCGTATATTGCGTATATTGCGTATATTGCGTATATTGCGTATATTGCGTATATTGCGTATATTGCGTATATTGCGTATATTGCGTATATTTCGTATATTGCGTATATTGCGTATATTGCGTATATTGCGTATATTGCGTATATTGCGTATATATATTGCGTATATATATTGCGTATATATATATATATATATATATATATATATATATATATATATATATATATATATATATACGCCACTTATAAAGTTCTTAATCACTTGTTTTATTTATTTACAATTTTTTATATACTGAAATATTTAAACACATAACAAACTTTCATATTAATAATAATAGTTTGGCGCTACAGTTCTATAAGAACATAGGCCGAGCTCTCTCACCATTTTTAGCTGTGCGTGTTATATTTGTACTCAAAGTGGTGGTACCTACAGTTTATTGTCGAATCCGTACGGCGGGTGAGAGCTTTTCATAGGCAATGTTTTTCCTCTCGGAGGTTTGCCATTTACTGCCCAGAGGTAGCGCGGTTTAGAAAAATGTGTCTATAATAAGATATTGTTAGTCCCAGTCCAGACTTGAACCGGGGACCTGTCTCTCCGCATGGCAGCTGTAGATATCACAGAACGCTTGTTTTAAGCAGCCCTGTTCCGTCCATCGCATTTCCTGGATAGCGGTGATGTCAGCCTTATATTTTTCGATGACATCTGCCAGCTGGATAGAGGCACCTTCCCTATAAAGGGCCCGGACATTTCAGGTGCATATCCGTAAATCATGGTCCTTAAAACGTTTGCGTGGGTTGTCATCGTGGTAATCGGTCGTTATCCGAGGCTTCTTATTTGTTTTCATTGGGCGCATAGGTTTTTTTCCGTGGTGGGACCCAAACCCAACGCACGAACCCTCACTCTGAGGGAGATGCTCGCCGCTTTTTAACATTGGTCAAATTTAATCTTTGATCAAAAACATTATTTGGATTCTTATACTTAAAAAAAAAAGAAAAGTTAACATTACGCAGATGAACGTAAAAACCTCATAATCTCTTTTCAAATTTGTACAGACTTATATGTGGTTTTGAACAAATTTATAAATACCTATATCCGTAGAACTTGAATGAAACCAATGTCATTTTCACAGTTAAAATAAAATGTTTGATCAATTTCTTTGATGTCTAACATAAAATAAAAACGTAATGGATAAGAATAGCAAGGATAATATAAACAAGAGATAAAAATATTGAACTTTTTTTAATTAGAAAACATTTCTAGAGTTTGCTAAACGCGAGAGAAAATGTTTGTTTATGGTCAGTTAACAATAATAGCGAAGCTGATGACAAATAATACTATATTTTTAAAAATTAATGCAGGCAGGATTTCAGTATCCTTGATTAAAAAATATTTTGATTGCGGTACTCCTTAAATTAGTGACGTGGACTACTTTTAAGTTAATTTAAAGAATAGACTTTTGAAATAATAATAAAAATAGCCACTCTTAAATTTGTTGTACTAAAATTTTCAAAAATCCATGGTTTACTGTGTTTTTCATCATTAATTTGAAGTGGCCTTATTCAAATGGAGCAACATTTTACTGTATTTCTCTAAGTTTTTTAATTAAAGTAATCTCAAAATTCACATGCATTTCGGATTTTAATATTTGGAATGGGGGCAGACAATGCAATCTATTCAATCTATCGAACTACATACACTACTTGATGCATTATGAATAGGGCAAGATATGATCCAAAATTTGACTTAAAAAACTGGCCTTATTCAAGTGGCGAGCAGTGTATATGGAAAAAATCATTCTATTTATGAACTATAGCCGATAGTCGATGATTGCATATACAGTTCTTAGTTTTTATTATTCGTATGCAATTTCGTACAAATAGACCGAATCGTGCAAAGAAACGTGCACCGCAGGTACTTAACATCACGCAACAACAAACAGCAGCAATAGGCAGCAACAGCAAGAGTAGATATAAAATAAAATGTAAGTAGTTAAAAAAATAAATAAATTAAAAAAATAAAATAAAAAAGTAATATAATAAGATAAAAAAAAAAATAATACAAGAAAATAAAAAAAAAATATATTTTTAATTAGTTTAAAGTTCATAAATACCATGCATTTTCTCATAAATATTATGAAAGCGTTCATCAATATTATGAACTATTTCATTACGGTTATATGAACGATTCATAAATTGGATGAATTTGATCATTGGTTGAGTAATAATGAAAAATTCATAAAATTGATGAACAAATTCATAAATAGTATGAACTGTTTTCTGTGCATGAAGTCCGCAATCGATATCTGAAATAATTATTTTTGGGTCAAAGATTTTTTGACCCAGACCACTCCATTGACCATCCCATGGAGTCCGCAATCGCGTTTTAGATCACTTTTAATCGTACTCATCTGCCCACATTGGCGTGGTAGTTCCTTCGATTAATTTACCAATTGACTTAGTAGTTTACATTCTGCTAACAGCCCTAATCTGTTAATAGATCCTAAGTATTAGCTCAACCAAATGACGCTGTGTACATCAAAGTCGCCATGAACTACAATATTACTACATTCAGTATAATATAACACTGTTCTACAAGGATTTTGATCTGGAATAAAACCTATCAATTCTGGTGGATTTTGGTCTCCTGATTCTGACTGAGAATTTTCCCTATACGTCGAGATTTTGCACAAAATCGAGTCAAAGTTGCAAAAAATGCCGTTTTTGGTATTTTATATCGCAAGTTATCGCACGAATTCGCCATGTTGCAGATTTAAACTTTATCACAAAATAAAATAAGAACCTTGCCCTACGGATAATTGGCAAAAAAATCTGTGCCCAGATATTAGTTTTTACAAAAAATCAAAATGAAATTTGTGCTTCCAAAAAAGTGTGTCGAGAGAGTAATTTATCACAATTCTCTAAGCTTCCTTAAAAAACATTTTAATATTAGTTCGCAATGTGTTTGCTGTCAAAATTTCGAAAAATGTTTTAAACTTTATCTTACTGAAAGTTTTCGGAATATTTTTTAAAATTTGTTTATGAAATATTTGATTAAAATGGAGGGAATTGAACGCAGAGATATACAATTTCATACATATATAATGTAGTGGTGCTAGATTAGATGCTAAATCGAACAAAATTCTTAGCATCTGATGTACGGGAAAGCATGATGGAAAAAATTGCACTGCGTAATCTTCTGGTGTGTATCTGATTCGGCAGGCTTTATAAAGAATATGCTTTAATCATAATAATAAAGCTCATCATCATAATAATAAAGTAATAATAAAATTGGTCGTGCAACGTTTGAAATCTGTCTGAAGAAAACATTTATTGAATATTTTCAACATAGAAAATGCAAAGTAAGTTTTCGTATATTGTGCCATATTAATAAAAATCGACTTTACTCAAAACTTGAAGCAAATGCTCCGAATGGTCAAAATGTTTAGCATTTCATTTAATTAAAATACTAAAAACTAAAAAATGTTAAATTGGTAGGTATTAATAAAAACGTTAATCTGACCATTTCCTATAAAAATTCTGAAATAAATTAAAAAAATTTGCCCAAAAATATATCAGCTTGCTTAAAAGTAAATACTTTTTTTTATTAATATGGCCCATTGTCAAAATTAAATTTTTAATAAAACAAAACGAATAGGTATATATATATTGCGTATATTGCGTATATTGCGTATATTGCGTATATTGCGTATATTGCGTATATTGCGTATATTGCGTATATTGCGTATATTGCGTATATTGCGTATATTGCGTATATTGCGTATATTGCGTATATTGCGTATATTGCGTATATTGCGTATATTGCGTATATTGCGTATATTTCGTATATTGCGTATATTGCGTATATTGCGTATATTGCGTATATTGCGTATATATATTGCGTATATATATTGCGTATATATATATATATATATATATATATATATATATATATATATATATATATATATATATATACGCCACTTATAAAGTTCTTAATCACTTGTTTTATTTATTTACAATTTTTTATATACTGAAATATTTAAACACATAACAAACTTTCATATTAATAATAATAGTTTGGCGCTACAGTTCTATAAGAACATAGGCCGAGCTCTCTCACCATTTTTAGCTGTGCGTGTTATATTTGTACTCAAAGTGGTGGTACCTACAGTTTATTGTCGAATCCGTACGGCGGGTGAGAGCTTTTCATAGGCAATGTTTTTCCTCTCGGAGGTTTGCCATTTACTGCCCAGAGGTAGCGCGGTTTAGAAAAATGTGTCTATAATAAGATATTGTTAGTCCCAGTCCAGACTTGAACCGGGGACCTGTCTCTCCGCATGGCAGCTGTAGATATCACAGAACGCTTGTTTTAAGCAGCCCTGTTCCGTCCATCGCATTTCCTGGATAGCGATGATGTCAGCCTTATATTTTTCGATGACATCTGCCAGCTGGATAGAGGCACCTTCCCTATAAAGGGCCCGGACATTTCAGGTGCATATCCGTAAATCATGGTCCTTAAAACGTTTGCGTGGGTTGTCATCGTGGTAATCGGTCGTTATCCGAGGCTTCTTATTTGTTTTCATTGGGCGCATAGGTTTTTTTCCGTGGTGGGACCCAAACCCAACGCACGAACCCTCACTCTGAGGGAGATGCTCGCCGCTTTTTAACATTGGTCAAATTTAATCTTTGATCAAAAACATTATTTGGATTCTTATACTTAAAAAAAAAAAGAAAAGTTAACATTACGCAGATGAACGTAAAAACCTCATAATCTCTTTTCAAATTTGTACAGACTTATATGTGGTTTTGAACAAATTTATAAATACCTATATCCGTAGAACTTGAATGAAACCAATGTCATTTTCACAGTTAAAATAAAATGTTTGATCAATTTCTTTGATGTCTAACATAAAATAAAAACGTAATGGATAAGAATAGCAAGGATAATATAAACAAGAGATAAAAATATTGAACTTTTTTTAATTAGAAAACATTTCTAGAGTTTGCTAAACGCGAGAGAAAATGTTTGTTTATGGTCAGTTAACAATAATAGCGAAGCTGATGACAAATAATACTATATTTTTAAAAATTAATGCAGGCAGGATTTCAGTATCCTTGATTAAAAAATATTTTGATTGCGGTACTCCTTAAATTAGTGACGTGGACTACTTTTAAGTTAATTTAAAGAATAGACTTTTGAAATAATAATAAAAATAGCCACTCTTAAATTTGTTGTACTAAAATTTTCATAAATCCATGGTTTACTGTGTTTTTCATCATTAATTTGAAGTGGCCTTATTCAAATGGAGCAACATTTTACTGTATTTCTCTAAGTTTTTTAATTAAAGTAATCTCAAAATTCACATGCATTTCGGATTTTAATATTTGGAATGGGGGCAGACAATGCAATCTATTCAATCTATCGAACTACATACACTACTTGATGCATTATGAATAGGGCAAGATATGATCCAAAATTTGACTTAAAAAACTGGCCTTATTCAAGTGGCGAGCAGTGTATATGGAAAAAATCATTCTATTTATGAACTATAGCCGATAGTCGATGATTGCATATACAGTTCTTAGTTTTTATTATTCGTATGCAATTTCGTACAAATAGACCGAATCGTGCAAAGAAACGTGCACCGCAGGTACTTAACATCACGCAACAACAAACAGCAGCAATAGGCAGCAACAGCAAGAGTAGATATAAAATAAAATGTAAGTAGTTAAAAAAATAAATAAATTAAAAAAATAAAATAAAAAAGTAATATAATAAGATAAAAAAAAAAATAATACAAGAAAATAAAAAAAAAAAATATTTTTAATTAGTTTAAAGTTCATAAATACCATGCATTTTCTCATAAATATTATGAAAGCGTTCATCAATATTATGAACTATTTCATTACGGTTATATGAACGATTCATAAATTGGATGAATTTGATCATTGGTTGAGTAATAATGAAAAATTCATAAAATTGATGAACAAATTCATAAATAGTATGAACTGTTTTCTGTGCATGAAGTCCGCAATCGATATCTGAAATAATTATTTTTGGGTCAAAGATTTTTTGACCCAGACCACTCCATTGACCATCCCATGGAGTCCGCAATCGCGTTTAAGATCACTTTTAATCGTACTCATCTGCCCACATTGGCGTGGTAGTTCCTTCGATTAATTTACCAATTGACTTAGTAGTTTACATTCTGCTAACAGCCCTAATCTGTTAATAGATCCTAAGTATTAGCTCAACCAAATGACGCTGTGTACATCAAAGTCGCCATGAACTACAATATTACTACATTCAGTATAATATAACACTGTTCTACAAGGATTTTGATCTGGAATAAAACCTATCAATTCTGGTGGATTTTGGTCTCCTGATTCTGACTGAGAATTTTCCCTATACGTCGAGATTTTGCACAAAATCGAGTCAAAGTTGCAAAAAATGCCGTTTTTGGTATTTTATATCGCAAGTTATCGCACGAATTCGCCATGTTGCAGATTTAAACTTTATCACAAAATAAGAACCTTGCCCTACGGATAATTGGCAAAAAAATCTGTGCCCAGATATTAGTTTTTACAAAAAATCAAAATGAAATTTGTGCTTCCAAAAAAGTGTGTCGAGAGAGTAATTTATCACAATTCTCTAAGCTTCCTTAAAAAACATTTTAATATTAGTTCGCAATGTGTTTGCTGTCAAAATTTCGAAAAATGTTTTAAACTTTATCTTACTGAAAGTTTTCGGAATATTTTTTAAAATTTGTTTATGAAATATTTGATTAAAATGGAGGGAATTGAACGCAGAGATATACAATTTCATACATATATAATGTAGTGGTGCTAGATTAGATGCTAAATCGAACAAAATTCTTAGCATCTGATGTACGGGAAAGCATGATGGAAAAAATTGCACTGCGTAATCTTCTGGTGTGTATCTGATTCGGCAGGCTTTATAAAGAATATGCTTTAATCATAATAATAAAGCTCATCATCATAATAATAAAGTAATAATAAAATTGGTCGTGCAACGTTTGAAATCTGTCTGAAGAAAACATTTATTGAATATTTTCAACATAGAAAATGCAAAGTAAGTTTTCGTATATTGTGCCATATTAATAAAAATCGACTTTACTCAAAACTTGAAGCAAATGCTCCGAATGGTCAAAATGTTTAGCATTTCATTTAATTAAAATACTAAAAACTATTTGCTAATGTTCAAAAATATAAAATGTTAAATTGGTAGGTATTAATAAAAACGTTAATCTGAACATTTCCTATAAAAATTCTGAAATAAATTAAAAAAATTTGCCCAAAAATATATCAGCTTGCTTAAAAGTAAATACTTTTTTTTATTAATATGGCCCATTGTCAAAATTAAATTTTTAATAAAACAAAACGAATAGGTATATATATATTGCGTATATTGCGTATATTGCGTATATTGCGTATATTGCGTATATTGCGTATATTGCGTATATTGCGTATATTGCGTATATTGCGTATATTGCGTATATTGCGTATATTGCGTATATTGCGTATATTGCGTATATTGCGTATATTGCGTATATTGCGTATATTGCGTATATTGCGTATATTGCGTATATTGCGTATATTGCGTATATTGCGTATATTGCGTATATTGCGTATATTGTGTATATTGCGTATATTGCGTATATTGCGTATATTGCGTATATTGCGTATATTGCGTATATTGGGTATATTTCGTATATTGCGTATATTGCGTATATTGCGTATATTGCGTATATTGCGAAAATTGCGTATATTGCGTATATTGCGTATATTGCGTATATATATTGCGTATATATATATATATATATATATATATATATATATATATATATATATATATATATATATATATATATACGCCACTTATAAAGTTCTTAGTCACTTCTTTTATTTATTTACAATTTTTTATATACTGAAATATTTAAACACATAACAAACTTTCATATTAATAATAATAGTTTGGCGCTACAGTTCTATAAGAACATAGGCCGAGCTCTCTCAAAGTGGTGGTACCTACAGTTTATTAGTGAATCCGTACGGCGGGTGAGAGCTTTTCATAGGCAATGTTTTTCCTCTCGGAGGTTTGCCATTTACTGCCCAGAGGTAGCGCGGTTTAGAAAAATGTTTCTATAAAAAGATATTGTTAGTCCCAGTCCAGGCTTGAACCGGGGACCTGTCTCTCCGCATGGCAGCTGTAGATATCACAGAACGCTTGTTTTAAGCAGCCCTGTTCCGTCCATCGCATTTCCTGGATAGCGGTGATGTCAGCCTTATATTTTTCGATGACATCTGCCAGCTGGATAGAGGCACCTTCCCTATAAAGGGCCCGGACATTTCAGGTGCATATCCGTAAATCATGGTCCTTAAAACGTTTGCGTGGGTTGTCATCGTGGTAATCGGTCGTTATCCGAGGCTTCTTATTTGTTTTCATTGGGCGCATAGGTTTTTTTCCGTGGTGGGACCCAAACCCAACGCACGAACCCTCACTCTGAGGGAGATGCTCGCCGCTTTTTAACATTGGTCAAATTTAATCTTTGATCAAAAACATTATTTGGTTTCTTATACTTAAAAAAAAAAGAAAAGTTAACATTACGCAGATGAACGTAAAAACCTCATAATCTCTTTTCAAATTTGTACAGACTTGAATGTGGTTTTGAACAAATTTATAAATACCTATATCCGTAGAACTTGAATGAAACCAATGTCATTTTCACAGTTAAAATAAAATGTTTGATCAATTTCTTTGATGTCTAACATAAAATAAAAACGTAATGGATAAGAATAGCAAGGATAATATAAACAAGAGATAAAAATATTGAACTTTTTTTAATTAGAAAACATTTCTAGAGTTTGTTAAACGCGAGAGAAAATGTTTGTTTATGGTCAGTTAACAATAATAGCGAAGCTGATGACAAATAATACTATATTTTTAAAAATTAATGCAGGCAGGATTTCAGTATCCTTGATTAAAAAATATTTTGATTGCGATACTCCTTAAATTAGTGACGTGGACTACTTTTAAGTTAATTTAAAGAATAGACTTTTGAAATAATAATAAAAATAGCCACTCTTAAATTTATTGTACTAAAATTTTCAAAAATCCATGGTTTACTGTGTTTTTCATCATTAATTTGAAGTGGCCTTATTCAAATGGAGCAACATTTTACTGTATTTCTCTAAGTTTTTTAATTAAAGTAATCTCAAAATTCACATGCATTTCGGATTTTAATATTTGGAATGGGGGCAGACAATGCAATCTATGCAATCTATCGAACTACATACACTACTTGATGCATTATGAATAGGGCAAGATATGATCCAAAATTTGACTTAAAAAACTGGCCTTATTCAAGTGGCGAGCAGTGTATATGGAAAAAATCATTCTATTTATGAACTATAGCCGATAGTCGATGATTGCATATACAGTTCTTAGTTTTTATTATTCGTATGCAATTTCGTACAAATAGACCGAATCGTGCAAAGAAACGTGCACCGCAGGTACTTAACATCACGCAACAACAAACAGCAGCAATAGGCAGCAACAGCAAGAGTAGATATAAAATAAAATGTAAGTAGTTAAAAAAATAAATAAATTAAAAAAATAAAATAAAAAAGTAATATAATAAGATAAAAAAAAATAATACAAGAAAATAAAAAAAAAAAAAATAAAAAAAAAATATTTTTAATTAGTTTAAAGTTCATAAATACCATGCATTTTCTCATAAATATTATGAAAGCGTTCATCAATATTATGAACTATTTCATTACGGTTATATGAACGATTCATAAATTGGATGAATTTGATCATTGGTTGAGTAATAATGAAAAATTCATAAAATTGATGAACAAATTCATAAATAGTATGAACTGTTTTCTGTGCATGAAGTCCGCAATCGATATCTGAAATAATTATTTTTGGGTCAAAGATTTTTTGACCCAGACCACTCCATTGACCATCCCATGGAGTCCGCAATCGCGTTTTAGATCACTTTTAATCGTACTCATCTGCCCACATTGGCGTGGTAGTTCCTTCGATTAATTTACCAATTGACTTAGTAGTTTACATTCTGCTAACAGCCCTAATCTGTTAATAGATCCTAAGTATTAGCTCAACCAAATGACGCTGTGTACATCAAAGTCGCCATGAACTACAATATTACTACATTCAGTATAATATAACACTGTTCTACAAGGATTTTGATCTGGAATAAAACCTATCAATTCTGGTGGATTTTGGTCTCCTGATTCTGACTGAGAATTTTCCCTATACGTCGAGATTTTGCACAAAATCGAGTCAAAGTTGCAAAAAATGCCGTTTTTGGTATTTTATATCGCAAGTTATCGCACGAATTCGCCATGTTGCAGATTTAAACTTTATCACAAAATAAAATAAGAACCTTGCCCTACGGATAATTGGCAAAAAAATCTGTGCCCAGATATTAGTTTTTACAAAAAATCAAAATGAAATTTGTGCTTCCAAAAAAGTATGTCGAGAGAGTAATTAATCACAATTCTCTAAGCTTCCTTAAAAAACATTTTAATATTAGTTCGCAATGTGTTTGCTGTCAAAATTTCGAAAAATGTTTTAAACTTTATCTTACTGAAAGTTTTCGGAATATTTTTTAAAATTTGTTTATGAAATATTTGATTAAAATGGAGGGAATTGAACGCAGAGATATACAATTTCATACATATATAATGTAGTGGTGCTAGATTAGATGCTAAATCGAACAAAATTCTTAGCATCTGATGTACGGGAAAGCATGATGGAAAAAATTGCACTGCGTAATCTTCTGGTGTGTATCTGATTCGGCAGGCTTTATAAAGAATATGCTTTAATCATAATAATAAAGCTCATCATCAAAATAATAAAGTAATAATAAAATTGGTCGTGCAACGTTTGAAATCTGTCTGAAGAAAACATTTATTTTCAACATAGAAAATGCAAAGTAAGTTTTCGTATATTGTGCCATATTAATAAAAATCGACTTTACTCAAAACTTGAAGCAAATGCTCCGAATGGTCAAAATGTTTAGCATTTCATTTAATTAAAATACTAAAAACTATTTGCTAATGTTCAAAAATATAAAATGTTAAATTGGTAGGTATTAATAAAAACGTTAATCTGACCATTTCCTATAAAAATTCTGAAATAAATTAAAAAAATTTGCCCAAAAATATATCAGCTTGCTTAAAAGTAAATACTTTTTTTTATTAATATGGCCCATTGTCAAAATTAAATTTTTAATAAAACAAAACGAATAGGTATATATATTGCGTATATTGCGTATATTGCGTATATTGCGTATATTGCGTATATTGCGTATATTGCGTATATTGCGTATATTGCGTATATTGCGTATATTGCGTATATTGCGTATATTGCGTATATTGCGTATATTGCGTATATTGCGTATATTGTGTATATTGCGTATATTGCGTATATTGCGTATATTGCGTATATTGCGTATATTTCGTATATTGCGTATATTGCGTATATTGCGTATATTGCGTATATTGCGAAAATTGCGTATATTGCGTATATATATTGCGTATATATATATATATATATATATATATATATATATATATATATATATATATATACGCCACTTATAAAGTTCTTAATCACTTCTTTTATTTATTTACAATTTTTTATATACTGAAATATTTAAACACATAACAAACTTTCATATTAATAATAATAGTTTGGCGCTACAGTTCTATAAGAACATAGGCCGAGCTCTCTCACCATTTTTAGCTGTGCGTGTTATATTTGTACTCAAAGTGGTGGTACCTACAGTTTATTGTCGAATCCGTACGGCGGGTGAGAGCTTTTCATAGGCAATGTTTTTCCTCTCGGAGGTTTGCCATTTACTGCCCAGAGGTAGCGCGGTTTAGAAAAATGTTTCTATAAAAAGATATTGTTAGTCCCAGTCCAGGCTTGAACCGGGGACCTGTCTCTCCGCATGGCAGCTGTAGATATCACAGAACGCTTGTTTTAAGCAGCCCTGTTCCGTCCATCGCATTTCCTGGATAGCGGTGATGTCAGCCTTATATTTTTCAGCCAGCTGGATAGAGGCACCTTCCCTATAAAGGGCCCGGACATTTCAGGTGCATATCCGTAAATCATGGTCCTTAAAACGTTTGCGTGGGTTGTCATCGTGGTAATCGGTCGTTATCCGAGGCTTCTTATTTGTTTTCATTGGGCGCATAGGTTTTTTTCCGTGGTGGGACCCAAACCCAACGCACGAACCCTCACTCTGAGGGAGATGCTCGCCGCTTTTTAACATTGGTCAAATTTAATCTTTGATCAAAAACATTATTTGGTTTCTTATACTTAAAAAAAAAAGAAAAGTTAACATTACGCAGATGAACGTAAAAACCTCAGAATCTCTTTTCAAATTTGTACAGACTTAAATGTGGTTTTGAACAAATTTATAAATACCTATATCCGTAGAACTTGAATGAAACCAATGTCATTTTCACAGTTAAAATAAAATGTTTGATCAATTTCTTTGATGTCTAACATAAAATAAAAACGTAATGGATAAGAATAGCAAGGATAATATAAACAAGAGATAAAAATATTGAACTTTTTTTAATTATAAAACATTTCTAGAGTTTGTTAAACGCGAGAGAAAATGTTTGTTTATGGTCAGTTAACAATAATAGCGAAGCTGATGACAAATAATACTATATTTTTAAAAATTAATGCAGGCAGGATTTCAGTATCCTTGATTAAAAAATATTTTGATTGCGGTACTCCTTAAATTAGTGACGTGGACTACTTTTAAGTTAATTTAAAGAATAGACTTTTGAAATAATAATAAAAATAGCCACTCTTAAATTTGTTGTACTAAAATTTTCATAAATCCATGGTTTACTGTGTTTTTCATCATTAATTTGAAGTGGCCTTATTCAAATGGAGCAACATTTTACTGTATTTCTCTAAGTTTTTTAATTAAAGTAATCTCAAAATTCACATGCATTTCGGATTTTAATATTTGGAATGGGGGCAGACAATGCAATCTATGCAATCTATCGAACTACATACACTACTTAATGCATTATGAATAGGGCAAGATATGATCCAAAATTTGACTTAAAAAACTGGCCTTATTCAAGTGGCGAGCAGTGTATATGGAAAAAATCATTCTATTTATGAACTATAGCCGATAGTCGATGATTGCATATACAGTTCTTAGTTTTTATTATTCGTATGCAATTTCGTACAAATAGACCGAATCGTGCAAAGAAACGTGCACCGCAGGTACTTAACATCACGCAACAACAAACAGCAGCAATAGGCAGCAACAGCAAGAGTAGATATAAAATAAAATGTAAGTAGTTAAAAAAATAAATAAATTAAATAAAATAAAAAAGTAATATAATAAGATAAAAAAAAATAATACAAGAAAATAAAAAAAAAAAATAAAAAAAAAATATTTTTAATTAGTTTAAAGTTCATAAATACCATGCATTTTCTCATAAATATTATGAAAGCGTTCATCAATATTATGAACTATTTCATTACGGTTATATGAACGATTCATAAATTGGATGAATTTGATCATTGGTTGAGTAATAATGAAAAATTCATAAAATTGATGAACAAATTCATAAATAGTATGAACTGTTTTCTGTGCATGAAGTCCGCAATCGATATCTGAAATAATTATTTTTGGGTCAAAGATTTTTTGACCCAGACCACTCCATTGACCATCCCATGGAGTCCGCAATCGCGTTTTAGATCACTTTTAATCGTACTCATCTGCCCACATTGGCGTGGTAGTTCCTTCGATTAATTTACCAATTGACTTAGTAGTTTACATTCTGCTAACAGCCCTAATCTGTTAATAGATCCTAAGTATTAGCTCAACCAAATGACGCTGTGTACATCAAAGTCGCCATGAACTACAATATTACTACATTCAGTATAATATAACACTGTTCTACAAGGATTTTGATCTGGAATAAAACCTATCAATTCTGGTGGATTTTGGTCTCCTGATTCTGACTGAGAATTTTCCCTATACGTCGAGATTTTGCACAAAATCGAGTCAAAGTTGCAAAAAATGCCGTTTTTGGTATTTTATATCGCAAGTTATCGCACGAATTCGCCATGTTGCAGATTTAAACTTTATCACAAAATAAAATAAGAACCTTGCCCTACGGATAATTGGCAAAAAAATCTGTGCCCAGATATTAGTTTTTACAAAAAATCAAAATGAAATTTGTGCTTCCAAAAAAGTGTGTCGAGAGAGTAATTTATCACAATTCTCTAAGCTTCCTTAAAAAACATTTTAATATTAGTTCGCAATGTGTTTGCTGTCAAAATTTCTAAAAATGTTTTAAACTTTATCTTACTGAAAGTTTTCGGAATATTTTTTAAAATTTGTTTATGAAATATTTGATTAAAATGGAGGAAATTGAACGCAGAGATATACAATTTCATACATATATAATGTAGTGGTGCTAGATTAGATGCTAAATCGAACAAAATTCTTAGCATCTGATGTACGGGAAAGCATGATGGAAAAAATTGCACTGCGTAATCTTCTGGTGTGTATCTGATTCGGCAGGCTTTATAAAGAATATGCTTTAATCATAATAATAAAGCTCATCATCATAATAATAAAGTAATAATAAAATTGGTCGTGCAACGTTTGAAATCTGTCTGAAGAAAACATTTATTGAATATTTTCAACATAGAAAATGCAAAGTAAGTTTTCGTATATTGTGCCATATTAATAAAAATCGACTTTACTCAAAACTTGAAGCAAATGCTCCGAATGGTCAAAATGTTTAGCATTTCATTTAATTAAAATACTAAAAACTATTTGCTAATGTTCAAAAATATAAAATGTTAAATTGGTAGGTATTAATAAAAACGTTAATCTGACCATTTCCTATAAAAATTCTGAAATAAATTAAAAAAATTTGCCCAAAAATATATCAGCTTGCGTAAAAGTAAATACTTTTTTTATTAATATGGCCCATTGTCAAAATTAAATTTTTAATAAAACAAAACGAATAGGTATATATATATTGCGTATATTGCGTATATTGCGTATATTGCGTATATTGCGTATATTGCGTATATTGCGTATATTGCGTATATTGCGTATATTGCGTATATTGCGTATATTGCGTATATTGCGTATATTGCGTATATTGCGTATATTGCGTATATTGCGTATATTGCGTATATTGCGTATATTTCGTATATTGCGTATATTGCGTATATTGCGTATATTGCCTATATTGCGTATATTGCGTATATATATTGCGTATATATATTGCGTATATATATTGCGTATATATATTGCGTATATATATATTGCGTATATATATATATATATATATATATATATATATATATATATATATATATATATATATATATATATACGCCACTTATAAAGTTCTTAATCAATTGTTTTATTTATTTACAATTTTTTATATACTGTAATATTTATATACTGAAATATTTAAACACATAACAAACTTTCATATTAATAATAATAGTTTGGCGCTACAGTTCTATAAGAACATAGGCCGAGCTCTCTCACCATTTTTAGCTGAGCGTGTTATATTTGTACTCAAAGTGGTGGTACCTACAGTTTATAGTCGAATCCGTAAGGCGGGTGAGAGCTTTTCATAGGCAATGTTTTTCCTCTCGGAGGTTTGCCATTTACTGCCCAGAGGTAGCGCGGTTTAGAAAAATGTTTCTATAAAAAGATATTGTTAGTCCCAGTCCAGGCTTGAACCGGGGACCTGTCTCTCCGCATGGCAGCTGTAGATATCACAGAACGCTTGTTTTAAGCAGCCCTGTTCCGTCCATCGCATTTCCTGGATAGCGGTGATGTCAGTCTTATATTTTTCGATGACATCTGCCAGCTGGATAGAGGCACCTTCCCTATAAAGGGCCCGGACATTTCAGGTGCATATCCGTAAATCATGGTCCTTAAAACGTTTGCGTGGGTTGTCATCGTGGTAATCGGTCGTTATCCGAGGCTTCTTATTTGTTTTCATTGGGCGCATAGGTTTTTTTCCGTGGTGGGACCCAAACCCAACGCACGAACCCTCACTCTGAGGGAGATGCTCGCCGCTTTTTAACATTGGTCAAATTTAATCTTTGATCAAAAACATTATTAGGTTTCTTATACTTAAAAAAAAAAGAAAAGTTAACATTACGCAGATGAACGTAAAAACCTCATAATCTCTTTTCAAATTTGTACAGACTTAAATGTGGTTTTGAACAAATTTATAAATACCTATATCCGTAGAACTTGAATGAAACCAATGTCATTTTCACAGTTAAAAAAAAATGTTTGATCAATTTCTTTGATGTCTAACATAAAATAAAAACGTAATGGATAAGAATAGCAAGGATAATATAAACAAGAGATAAAAATATTGAACTTTTTTTAATTAGAAAACATTTCTAGAGTTTGTTAAACGCGAGAGAAAATGTTTGTTTATGGTCAGTTAACAATAATAGCGAAGCTGATGACAAATAATACTATATTTTTAAAAATTAATGCAGGCAGGATTTCAGTATCCTTGATTAAAAAATATTTTGATTGCGGTACTCCTTAAATTAGTGACGTGGACTACTTTTAAGTTAATTTAAAGAATAGACTTTTGAAATAATAATAAAAATAGCCACTCTTAAATTTGTTGTACTAAAATTTTCAAAAATCCATGGTTTACTGTGTTTTTCATCATTAATTTGAAGTGGCCTTATTCAAATGGAGCAACATTTTACTGTATTTCTCTAAGTTTTTTAATTAAAGTAATCTCAAAATTCACATGCATTTCGGATTTTAATATTTGGAATGGGGGCAGACAATGCAATCTATGCAATCTATCGAACTACATACACTACTTGATGCATTATGAATAGGGCAAGATATGATCCAAAATTTGACTTAAAAAACTGGCCTTATTCAAGTGGCGAGCAGTGTATATGGAAAAAATCATTCTATTTATGAACTATAGCCGATAGTCGATGATTGCATATACAGTTCTTAGTTTTTATTATTCGTATGCAATTTCGTACAAATAGACCGAATCGTGCAAAGAAACGTGCACCGCAGGTACTTAACATCACGCAACAACAAACAGCAGCAATAGGCAGCAACAGCAAGAGTAGATATAAAATAAAATGTAAGTAGTTAAAAAAATAAATAAATTAAATAAAATAAAAAAGTAATATAATAAGATAAAAAAAAATAATACAAGAAAATAAAAAAAAAAAAATAAAAAAAAAATATTTTTAATTAGTTTAAAGTTCATAAATACCATGCATTTTCTCATAAATATTATGAAAGCGTTCATCAATATTATGAACTATTTCATTACGGTTATATGAACGATTCATAAATTGGATGAATTTGATCATTGGTTGAGTAATAATGAAAAATTCATAAAATTGATGAACAAATTCATAAATAGTATGAACTGTTTTCTGTGCATGAAGTCCGCAATCGATATCTGAAATAATTATTTTTGGGTCAAAGATTTTTTGACCCAGACCACTCCATTGACCATCCCATGGAGTCCGCAATCGCGTTTTAGATCACTTTTAATCGTACTCATCTGCCCACATTGGCGTGGTAGTTCCTTCGATTAATTTACCAATTGACTTAGTAGTTTACATTCTGCTAACAGCCCTAATCTGTTAATAGATCCTAAGTATTAGCTCAACCAAATGACGCTGTGTACATCAAAGTCGCCATGAACTACAATATTACTACATTCAGTATAATATAACACTGTTCTACAAGGATTTTGATCTGGAATAAAACCTATCAATTCTGGTGGATTTTGGTCTCCTGATTCTGACTGAGAATTTTCCCTATACGTCGAGATTTTGCACAAAATCGAGTCAAAGTTGCAAAAAATGCCGTTTTTGGTATTTTATATCGCAAGTTATCGCACGAATTCGCCATGTTGCAGATTTAAACTTTATCACAAAATAAAATAAGAACCTTGCCCTACGGATAATTGGCAAAAAAATCTGTGCCCAGATATTAGTTTTTACAAAAAATCAAAATGAAATTTGTGCTTCCAAAAAAGTGTGTCGAGAGAGTAATTTATCACAATTCTCTAAGCTTCCTTAAAAAACATTTTAATATTAGTTCGCAATGTGTTTGCTGTCAAAATTTCGAAAAATGTTTTAAACTTTATCTTACTGAAAGTTTTCGGAATATTTTTTAAAATTTGTTTATGAAATATTTGATTAAAATGGAGGGAATTGAACGCAGAGATATACAATTTCATACATATATAATGTAGTGGTGCTAGATTAGATGCTAAATCGAACAAAATTCTTAGCATCTGATGTACGGGAAAGCATGATGGAAAAAATTGCACTGCGTAATCTTCTGGTGTGTATCTGATTCGGCAGGCTTTATAAAGAATATGCTTTAATCATAATAATAAAGCTCATCATCATAATAATAAAGTAATAATAAAATTGGTCGTGCAACGTTTGAAATCTGTCTGAAGAAAACATTTATTGAATATTTTCAACATAGAAAATGCAAAGTAAGTTTTCGTATATTGTGCCATATTAATAAAAATCGACTTTACTCAAAACTTGAAGCAAATGCTCCGAATGGTCAAAATGTTTAGCATTTCATTTAATTAAAATACTAAAAACTATTTGCTAATGTTCAAAAATATAAAATGTTAAATTGGTAGGTATTAATAAAAACGTTAATCTGACCATTTCCTATAAAAATTCTGAAATAAATTAAAAAAATTTGCCCAAAAATATATCAGCTTGCGTAAAAGTAAATACTTTTTTTATTAATATGGCCCATTGTCAAAATTAAATTTTTAATAAAACAAAACGAATAGGTATATATATATTGCGTATATTGCGTATATTGCGTATATTGCGTATATTGCGTATATTGCGTATATTGCGTATATTGCGTATATTGCGTATATTGCGTATATTGCGTATATTGCGTATATTTCGTATATTGCGTATATTGCGTATATTGCGTATATTGCCTATATTGCGTATATTGCGTATATTGCGTATATATATTGCGTATATATATTGCGTATATATATTGCGTATATATATATTGCGTATATATATATATATATATATATATATATATATATATATATATATATATATATATATATATATATACGCCACTTATAAAGTTCTTAATCAATTGTTTTATTTATTTACAATTTTTTATATACTGAAATATTTATATACTGAAATATTTAAACACATAACAAACTTTCATATTAATAATAATAGTTTGGCGCTACAGTTCTATAAGAACATAGGCCGAGCTCTCTCACCATTTTTAGCTGTGCGTGTTATATTTGTACTCAAAGTGGTGGTACCTACAGTTTATAGTCGAATCCGTAAGGCGGGTGAGAGCTTTTCATAGGCAATGTTTTTCCTCTCGGAGGTTTGCCATTTACTGCCCAGAGGTAGCGCGGTTTAGAAAAATGTTTCTATAAAAAGATATTGTTAGTCCCAGTCCAGGCTTGAACCGGGGACCTGTCTCTCCGCATGGCAGCTGTAGATATCACAGAACGCTTGTTTTAAGCAGCCCTGTTCCGTCCATCGCATTTCCTGGATAGCGGTGATGTCAGTCTTATATTTTTCGATGACATCTGCCAGCTGGATAGAGGCACCTTCCCTATAAAGGGCCCGGACATTTCAGGTGCATATCCGTAAATCATGGTCCTTAAAACGTTTGCGTGGGTTGTCATCGTGGTAATCGGTCGTTATCCGAGGCTTCTTATTTGTTTTCATTGGGCGCATAGGTTTTTTTCCGTGGTGGGACCCAAACCCAACGCACGAACCCTCACTCTGAGGGAGATGCTCGCCGCTTTTTAACATTGGTCAAATTTAATCTTTGATCAAAAACATTATTTGGTTTCTTATACTTAAAAAAAAAAGAAAAGTTAACATTACGCAGATGAACGTAAAAACCTCATAATCTCTTTTCAAATTTGTACAGACTTAAATGTGGTTTTGAACAAATTTATAAATACCTATATCCATAGAACTTGAATGAAACCAATGTCATTTTCACAGTTAAAATAAAATGTTTGATCAATTTCTTTGATGTCTAACATAATGGATAAGAATAGCAAGGATAATATAAACAAGAGATAAAAATATTGAACTTTTTTTTAATTAGAAAACATTTCTAGAGTTTGTTAAACGCGAGAGAAAATGTTTGTTTATGGTCAGTTAACAATAATAGCGAAGCTGATGACAAATAATACTATATTTTTAAAAATTAATGCAGGCAGGATTTCAGTATCCTTGATTAAAAAATATTTTGATTGCGGTACTCCTTAAATTAGTGACGTGGACTACTTTTAAGTTAATTTAAAGAATAGACTTTTGAAATAATAATAAAAATAGCCACTCTTAAATTTGTTGTACTAAAATTTTCAAAAATCCATGGTTTACTGTGTTTTTCATCATTAATTTGAAGTGGCCTTATTCAAATGGAGCAACATTTTACTGTATTTCTCTAAGTTTTTTAATTAAAGTAATCTCAAAATTCACATGCATTTCGGATTTTAATATTTGGAATGGGGGCAGACAATGCAATCTATGCAATCTATCGAACTACATACACTACTTGATGCATTATGAATAGGGCAAGATATGATCCAAAATTTGACTTAAAAAAACTGGCCTTATTCAAGTGGCGAGCAGTATATATGGAAAAAATCATTCTATTTATGAACTATAGCCGATAGTCGATGATTGCATATACAGTTCTTAGTTTTTATTATTCGTATGCAATTTCGTACAAATAGACCGAATCGTGCAAAGAAACGTGCACCGCAGGTACTTAACATCACGCAACATCAAACAGCAGCAATAGGCAGCAACAGCAAGAGTAGATATAAAATAAAATGTAAGTAGTTAAAAAAATAAATAAATTAAAAAAATAAAATAAAAAAGTAATATAATAAGATAAAAAAAAATAATACAAGAAAATAAAAAAAATAAAAATAAAAAAAAAATATTTTTAATTAGTTTAAAGTTCATAAATACCATGCATTTTCTCATAAATATTATGAAAGCGTTCATCAATATTATGAACTATTTCATTACGGTTATATGAACGATTCATAAATTGGATGAATTTGATCATTGGTTGAGTAATAATGAAAAATTCATAAAATTGATGAACAAATTCATAAATAGTATGAACTGTTTTCTGTGCATGAAGTCCGCAATCGATATCTGAAAAATTTTTTTTTGTGTCAAAGATTTTTTGACCCAGACCACTCCATTGACCATCCCATGGAGTCCGCAATCGCGTTTTAGATCACTTTTAATCGTACTCATCTGCCCACATTGGCGTGGTAGTTCCTTCGATTAATTTACCAATTGACTTAGTAGTTTACATTCTGCTAACAGCCCTAATCTGTTAATAGATCCTAAGTATTAGCTCAACCAAATGACGCTGTGTACATCAAAGTCGCCATGAACTACAATATTACTACATTCAGTATAATATAACACTGTTCTACAAGGATTTTGATCTGGAATAAAACCTATCAATTCTGGTGGATTTTGGTCTCCTGATTCTGACTGAGAATTTTCCCTATACGTCGAGATTTTGCACAAAATCGAGTCAAAGTTGCAAAAAATGCCGTTTTTGGTATTTTATATCGCAAGTTATCGCACGAATTCGCCATGTTGCAGATTTAAACTTTATCACAAAATAAAATAAGAACCTTGCCCTACGGATAATTGGCAAAAAAATCTGTGCCCAGATATTAGTTTTTACAAAAAATCAAAATTAAATTTGTGCTTCCAAAAAAGTGTGTCGAGAGAGTAATTTATCACAATTCTCTAAGCTTCCTTAAAAAACATTTTAATATTACTTCGCAATGTGTTTGCTGTCAAAATTTCGAAAAATGTTTTAAACTTTATCTTACTGAAAGTTTTCGGAATATTTTTTAAAATTTGTTTATGAAATATTTGATTAAAATGGAGGGAATTGAACGCAGAGATATACAATTTCATACATATATAATGTAGTGGTGCTAGATTAGATGCTAAATCGAACAAAATTCTTAGCATCTGATGTACGGGAAAGCATGATGGAAAAAATTGCACTGCGTAATCTTCTGGTGTGTATCTGATTCGGCAGGCTTTATAAAGAATATGCTTTAATCATAATAATAAAGCTCATCATCATAATAATAAAGTAATAATAAAATTGGTCGTGCAACGTTTGAAATCTGTCTGAAGAAAACATTTATTGAATATTTTCAACATAGAAAATGCAAAGTAAGTTTTCGTATATTGTGCCATATTAATAAAAATCGACTTTACTCAAAACTTGAAGCAAATGCTCCGAATGGTCAAAATGTTTAGCATTTCATTTAATTAAAATACTAAAAACTATTTGCTAATGTTCAAAAATATAAAATGTTAAATTGGTAGGTATTAATAAAAACGTTAATCTGACCATTTCCTATAAAAATTCTGAAATAAATTAAAAAAATTTGCCCAAAAATATATCAGCTTGCTTAAAAGTAAATACTTTTTTTTATTAATATGGCCCATTGTCAAAATTAAATTTTTAATAAAACAAAACGAATAGATATATATGTATTGCGTATATTGCGTATATTGCGTATATTGCGTATATTGCGTATATTGCGTATATTGCGTATATTGCGTATATTGCGTATATTGCGTATATTGCGTATATTGCGTATATTGCGTATATTGCGTATATTGCGTATATTGCGTATATTGCGTATATTGCGTATATTGCGTATATTGCGTATATTGCGTATATTGCGTATATTGCGTATATTGCGTGTATTGCGTATATTGCGTATATTGCGTATATTGCGTATATTGCGTATATTGCGTATATTGCGTATATTGCGTATATTGCGTATATTTTGTATATTGCGTATATTGCGTATATTGCGTATATATATATATATATATATATATATATATATATATATATATATATATATATATATATATATATATATATATATATATATATATATATATATATATATATATATATATATATGTATGTATATATATATATATATATATATATATATATATATATATATATATATATTATATATATATATATATATATATATATACCTACATGCAATATACGCAATATACGCAATATACGCAATATACGCAATATACGCAATATACGCAACATACGCAATATACGCAATATACGCAACATTTTACTGTATTTCTCTAAGTTTTTTAATTAAAGTAATCTCAAAATTCACATGCATTTCGGATTTTAATATTTGGAATGGGGGCAGACAATGCAATCTATGCAATCTATCGAACTACATACACTACTTGATGCATTATGAATAGGGCAAGATATGATCCAAAATTTGACTTAAAAAACTGGCCTTATTCAAGTGGCGAGCAGTGTATATGGAAAAAATCATTCTATTTATGAACTATAGCCGATAGTCGATGATTGCATATACAGTTCTTAGTTTTTATTATTCGTATGCAATTTCGTACAAATAGACCGAATCGTGCAAAGAAACGTGCACCGCAGGTACTTAACATCACGCAACAACAAACAGCAGCAATAGGCAGCAACAGCAAGAGTAGATATATAATAAAATGTAAGTAGTTAAAAAAATAAATAAATTTAAAAAAAAAAATAAAAAAGTAATATAATAAGATAAAAAAAAATAATACAAGAAAATAAAAAAAAAAAAAAATAAAAAAAAAATATTTTTAATTAGTTTAAAGTTCATAAATACCATGCATTTTCTCATAAATATTATGAAAGCGTTCATAAATATTATGAACTATTTCATTACGGTTATATGAACGATTCATAAATTGGATGAATTTGATCATTGGTTGAGTAATAATGAAAAATTCATAAAATTGATGAACAAATTCATAAATAGTATGAACTGTTTTCTGTGCATGAAGTCCGCAATCGATATCTGAAATAATTATTTTTGGGTCAAAGATTTTTTGACCCAGACCACTCCATTGACCATCCCATGGAGTCCGCAATCGCGTTTTAGATCACTTTTAATCGTACTCATCTGCCCACATTGGCGTGGTAGTTCCTTCGATTAATTTACCAATTGACTTAGTAGTTTACATTCTGCTAACAGCCCTAATCTGTTAATAGATCCTAAGTATTAGCTCAACCAAATGACGCTGTGTACATCAAAGTCGCCATGAACTACAATATTACTACATTCAGTATAATATAACACTGTTCTACAAGGATTTTGATCTGGAATAAAACCAATCAATTCTGGTGGATTTTTGTCTCCTGATTCTGACTGAGAATTTTCCCTATACGTCGAGATTTTGCACAAAATCGAGTCAAAGTTGCAAAAAATGCCGTTTTTGGTATTTTATATCGCAAGTTATCGCACGAATTCGCCATGTTGCAGATTTAAACTTTATCACAAAATAAAATAAGAACCTTGCCCTACGGATAATTGGCAAAAAAATCTGTGCCCAGATATTAGTTTTTACAAAAAATCAAAATGAAATTTGTGCTTCCAAAAAAGTGTGTCGAGAGAGTAATTTATCACAATTCTCTAAGCTTCCTTAAAAAACATTTTAATATTAGTTCGCAATGTGTTTGCTGTCAAAATTTCGAAAAATGTTTTAAACTTTATCTTACTGAAAGTTTTCGGAATATTTTTTAAAATTTGTTTATGAAATATTTGATTAAAATGGAGGGAATTGAACGCAGAGATATACAATTTCATACATATATAATGTAGTGGTGCTAGATTAGATGCTAAATCGAACAAAATTCTTAGCATCTGATGTACGGGAAAGCATGATGGAAAAAATTGCACTGCGTAATCTTCTGGTGTGTATCTGATTCGGCAGGCTTTATAAAGAATATGCTTTAATCATAATAATAAAGCTCATCATCATAATAATAAAGTAATAATAAAATTGGTCGTGCAACGTTTGAAATCTGTCTGAAGAAAACATTAATTGAATATTTTCAACATAGAAAATGCAAAGTAAGTTTTCGTATATTGTGCCATATTAATAAAAATCGACTTTACTCAAAACTTGAAGCAAATGCTCCGAATGGTCAAAATGTTTAGCATTTCATTTAATTAAAATACTAAAAACTATTTGCTAATGTTCAAAAATATAAAATGTTAAATTGGTAGGTATTAATAAAAACGTTAATCTGACCATTTCCTATACAAATTCTGAAATAAATTAAAAAAATTTGCCCAAAAATATATCAGCTTGCTTAAAAGTAAATACTTTTTTTTATTAATATGGCCCATTGTCAAAATTAAATTTTTAATAAAACAAAACGAATAGGTATATATATATTGCGTATATTGCGTATATTGCGTATATTGCGTATATTGCGTATATTGCGTATATTGCGTATATTGCGTATATTGCGTATATTGCGTATATTGCGTATATTGCGTATATTGCGTATATTGCGTATATTGCGTATATTGCGTATATTGCGTATATTGCGTATATTGCGTATATTGCGTATGTTGCGTATACATGCAATATACGCAATATACGCAATATACGAAATATACGCAATATACGCAATATACGCAATATACGCAATATACGCAATATACGCAATATACGCAATGTACGCAATATACGCAATATACGCAATATACGCAATGTATATATACCTATTCGTTTTGTTTTATTAAAAATTTAATTTTGACAATGGGCCATATTAATAAAAAAAAGTATTTACTTTTAAGCAAGCTGATATATTTTTGGGCAAATTTTTTTAATTTATTTCAGAATTTTTATAGGAAATAGTCAGATTAACGTTTTTATTAATACCTACCAATTTAACATTTTATATTTTTGAACATTAGCAAATAGTTTTTAGTATTTTAATTAAATGAAATGCTAAACATTTTGACCATTCGGAGCATTTGCTTCAAGTTTTGAGTAAAGTCGATTTTTATTAATATGGCACAATATACGAAAACTTACTTTGCATTTTCTATGTTGAAAATATTCAATAAATGTTTTCTTCAGACAGATTTCAAACGTTGCACGACCAATTTTATTATTACTTTATTATTATGATGATGAGCTTTATTATTATGATTAAAGCATATTCTTTATAAAGCCTGCCGAATCAGATACACACCAGAAGATTACGCAGTGCAATTTTTTCCATCATGCTTTCCCGTACATCAGATGCTAAGAATTTTGTTCGATTTAGCATCTAATCTAGCACCACTACATTATATATGTATGAAATTGTATATCTCTGCGTTCAATTCCCTCCATTTTAATCAAATATTTCATAAACAAATTTTAAAAAATATTCCGAAAACTTTCAGTAAGATAAAGTTTAAAACATTTTTCGAAATTTTGACAGCAAACACATTGCGAACTAATATTAAAATGTTTTTTTAAGGAAGCTTAGAGAATTGTTGTATATATATATATATATATATATATATTTATATATATATATATATATATATATATATATATATATATATATATATATATATATATATATATATATATATATATATATATATATATATATATATATATATATATATATATATATATATATATATATATATAAATATATATATATATATATATATATATATATAAATATATATATATATATATATATATATATATATACGCCACTTATAATCACTTGTTTTATTTATTTACAATTTTTTATATACTGAAATATTTAAACACATAACAAACTTTCATATTAATAATAATAGTTTGGCGCTACAGTTCTATAAGAACATAGGCCGAGCTCTCTCACCATTTTTAGCTGTGCGTGTTATATTTGTACTCAAAGTGGTGGTACCTACAGTTTATTGTCGAATCCGTACGGCGGGTGAGAGCTTTTCATAGGCAATGTTTGTCCTCTCGGAGGTTTGCCATTTACTGCCCAGAGGTAGCGCGGTTTAGAAAAATGTTTCTATAAAAAGATATTGTTAGTCCCAGTTCAGGCTTGAACCGGCGACCTTTCGGTTCGCAGTCCAACGCACTAACCACTAAGCTACCGCGGCTACTAACTTTCATATTATGAAACTTAATTATTTTTGTTATTTGTTCATAAACGATGCAGATATAATTAAATAGAAAACATATAAATTAAGTGTTTTATTTAGTTCGTGTTATTTTATTTAGTACTCCAAAGTGAATGACTAGTGCAATTTTCCACAGTTAATATCCAGATTCAGTTGAGCTCACGTGATTCAATTATATTGTTTTTCAAATCACCTGTTCTGTCTGTTGAAGCGGCTGGTGGCATTTCTCTTTGAAAAATTAAATCAAAGTGAACTATAAGTGTCGGTTATCAGGGTTTAATGGCTATGAAAATTCACATAAAATTCCATTTCTGTTTTCACTCAATGACTGAAAATAGTGTGTGTGGAAATTTATTTGAGGAGCAAGCCAATACCTAAAATGACTATTTTATAGCGAGAAATAAGGCTTAATAAGAAGTTAAGCGCTTTTAATGTGATTTATTGTATTTCATTGTGACGGGTATTTGCTATTGTAATAGTAGATAATCTTCTGCCAACTATAAAGTAGTGAACAACCTTCATATTTTGTTAGAGAGCACATGTTATATACAAAAAATGTATTTAGTTTAAATTAGTTTATGATAAACTTCATCTTCGTTACGAAAAATCGTTCCAAATCTGTCATCAATTAAAATAAAATGTTCAATACATATTACAACTACAGCAGCGTCCATACAATATTTTAAATTTAGTTTTGATAAAGAGTAGCTATAGGGTGTCGCATATTTTATTTTTGTTCATGTCAAATTTTCAAAAATTTCAGTTCAGTCGCTCAGAAGCATTCGTTGACGACGGATGTATATTTGATTTTTTTAACACATTAAAGCCTGCCGAATCAGATAAACACCAGGAGATTACGCAGTGCAATTTTCCCAATCATGTTTTCCCATAATGCGTACATCAGATGCTAAGATTTTTTTTCGATTTTGCATCTAGCATCACTATATTATATATGTATAAAATTGTATATCTCTGCGTGCAATTCCCTCCATTTGAATCAAATATTTCATAAAAAAATTTTAAAAAATAATCCGAAAAATTTCACTAAGATGAAGCTTAAAACATTCTTTCTAACAGCAAACACATTGCGAACTAATATTTAAATGTTTACTCCCTCGACACACTTTTTTGGTAACACAAATTTCTTTTTGATTTTTTGAAAAAACTAATATCTGGACACAGACTTTTTTGCCAATTATCCGTAGGGCAAGGGTCATATTTTATTTTGTGATAAAGTTTGCATCTGCAACATGACGAAATCGTGCGATAACTTGCGATATAAAGTACCAAAAACGGCATTTTTTGCAACTTTGACTTGTATAGGGAAAATTCGACGTATAGGGAAAATTCTGAGTACGCAGCAAGTAAATCAGGAGACCGAAATCAACCAGAATTGATAGGTTTTATTCCAGATTAGGCCAACAACCGTCAATTCGTAGAACAGTGCAATCGAAATTAATTCAAACTCAAAATAATTTCACAACATAAAAAAAGTGAGGGCAAAAACGTGATAAAACTTTATGTTGTTTTTGCTCTGACTTTATTTTATTTATTTTAAGTATTCAAATTTATTTATGCTTTGTTTTACTTCGATCACTTGGTGTATCTCGTTTTTGCTCTGACAAAAAATGTAAAATATTTTTATTTGAACTAAAATTTTGTTTCATTTTGCTTTTAGGGTGTCATATACAATTACTATTTATTTTTTTATTACTTTGTATGTAATATATTTTCATTCCAATATGAATTTACATGTGGAGGAAGTAAATTGTATACATCTATTATTTTTGTCAGTTGAAACAAATGTACAAATTCACATTTTTATAACAATAAACATATGCTGCTGATGTTTATTGTTACTCTACCAATATTTAAATGAGCTTTATGAAAATGGATTCTGCCATTTTTAATATAATGCACTTCAACTGAAAAAATGATGATGATATTTGCTATAATTTTAAAACATTATATTTACATTTGGAAAATTAAAATTTATGTGTTAAATTTAAGATTAAAAATAGAAAGGTATAAGATAAGTAAATTTTAATTTATGTACACTGAGGGAAAAAAGTAGTAAAATTAAATAAAAAAATAATAAATTTAAATACTTTTCGACACGTTTTTCACCCGTTGTCCTTTTTATTTAAATTAAACACTTTTTATTTAAAATTGAAGTAAATACTTTTTATTTAAATTTATTACATACGTAATAAAATTTGAAGTAAATACATTTTATTTAAATTTATTACGTAGGTAATAAAATTTGATGTAAATATTTTTTATTACTTTTTATTAAGATAATAAAGTTTTAATTTAATCACAAGATCATAAACTTGTCAATTGGTATTTTTAAACTAATTATTTCATGTAAAGAAAAGATAAAATTATTATTTTTGCCTTTTTTAGAAATATTTTATCACTTATGGTGGTTCTATAGGTTGGACACATGCCCACGTATTACATAATTTTGTCGTGCACAGAAAAAAAATGTTCATAAATGGAATGAACGACGTTAATTGAAACACCGTTCATAATATATATTGAAAAATTCATTCTATTTACGAACTATTCTTCGTATATACGAATCGCACAATTTGAGCGAAATTTATATAATAAACGCGTTCATAATTGTTAAAGCAGCGCAGTCTCCACAGTCACGTGCAATTCAGCCGAGCATAAAGGCGATGCTGAAAAATAAAAAAACCAGTCCGCTAAAGGAGAATAGAAAATACAACACAAAGTAGGTAGGTATTTGAGTATGTGTGTATGGTCGTATGTGTGACCTGCAATTTTGACCATGCTATAAATAGATATTTTTATTTAACTGACCAATCAAAGCTCGTCATGCCGCATGGCACGCAGTGATTATTTTGTCGCTTTTTTGACCAAAAAAGTTTACCTAAGCACGTATACATAAAAATTTATCTTTATATGTACATTTTATATGAGGTATTTGAACAAAAGTGGTCGGATCATAGGTCTCGCGATTTCGCACATACAGCGTAGGTATATTAGTAATCTAAGTTATAAGTTTCATTTATCTATCTCTTCAATTTTAAAAGTAGTAAGGATTTCAACAGACAGACAGACGGACAGACGGACATCGCTAAATCGACTCAGGGGGTCATGCTGATCAAGAATTTATATACTTTTCCATACCGGAGATGCTTCCTTCTGGGTGTTACAAACGGCGTACCAAACTGAATATACCCTTTCACTCTTAGTGTAGGGTATAAAAATAAATAAATTAAAAGAATAAAATAAAATAAAAAAGTAATATAATAAAAAAAATATAATACAAGAAAATAAAAAAAGTAGTTTTATTTTTAAATAGTTTAAAGTTCATAAATATCATGAATTTTTTCTTAAATATTATGAAAGCGTTCATTAATTTTATGAATTTATTCATTACGGTTTTATGAACAATTCATAAATTGGATGAATTTGGTCATTGGTTGAGTAATAATGAAAAATTCATAGAATTAATGAACAAATTCATAAATAGTATGAACTTTTTTTTTCTGTTTACTTTTAGCACTTAGTAACACTCACATTAATACTTTTCATATAGTTCAAAAGTTCTTTTTGGTGGAAAAATTTGTTTAAGTACCGCCAATTACTGATAATACCAGAAAGTGGCTGTTTGTGAAATATCCAATTAATCCGTAATTCACTGAACTCGAAAAAGGAACAATAGATGGAAATACAATTAAAAAGTACAAATAATAAAAACAAATAAAGGTTTAAGTTTGTCATTATATAATATAAATAAAAAAAAATGTAGTTTAAAAAAAGGAAAAATATGAATATAGTGCAAAGATGATATTCCTAATATTCAAACAAATGATTTTTGATAATTTGTTTACGTTTAGATACGTGTTTCGTATTTTTTGTCAAATTATTTGCTTTAGTTAACATTTTTGCTATGAAATAAACAATATCCTGTATAATTTTGAAGGCTCTATTAAAAAATGTTTAGGATTTTTAATGATATTTCGCGATTTACTAAAAAAAGCGTTTTGCATGTTCCATATTTATACTTTATCGCTGCTATTATTTTTCACATCTAAATTTAAGACTCATTTGCAAAAGATACCATATTTTTTAAAATATGTTAATAATATGGAAAATAAGACGGCATAGTAATGACATAATTCCAATTCATGTAAATTATAAAAATAATTGATTGTTCTGATTACGCAACACTTCAAAAAAATCGAATTTATAATTTATAGGAGAGCGCTGCTATTATTTTTCACACAGCTATTAATATAATTTAAATGACAACAACGTCTCAATTAATAGAGACTGTCTTTATTTTACACCATATTTGAGATTCATCGTCAAAAAAGTTGTATAATACAACAATTTTATGTACAAAGTATATTTTTTTGATGTTAATTAAAGTATTAACCATTAGAAAATCCATTGTTGTTTTTATCTATTAAAATTTTAAAATTTGACTTACTAGAATTGATTTCAGGACCGGTGTGTAATGGTTGAAAATTATTGACACCAATTGTTCATATATTAAGTGTTAAGTTAATATAGATTACATTTTATTCGTAATCGGTTTTTAAATCATATATGATTAATTAATTTATTACTTACTTACTTAAATGGCCCTTACAACCGTGGGTCGGTTTTTGCTGCTGAGATGAAGCCGCGCTAGTCAGTTCTGCATTGCGCGCGCTGACGCCAGTTAGAAATATCAAGCGTTGCCAGGTTGTCCTCAACTTGGTCTTTCCAACGCAGATTTGGTCGCCCTCTTCTATGCTGTCCACCTTTGAGTTTCGATTCATCGGGTTTTAAATCATATATGATTAATTCATTTATTACTTTGATTGATTGATTGATTGAAAAGAGGGGGGAAAAACCCCTCTGTGCATCGCACAGAGTACACCTAGGCCATAAAGTAGGCCCGTTGTGACCCCTCGGAACATGAGTCGTCTGTAATATGTTGTAGCTGTTATGCTACTCAGTGGAGTTTAGAAATTCCGTGGATTTGACAAATTTTCTTAGTACTTTCCAGTCCAAGCTTCCCAGTTGTTTCAATGATGAAATAAGTGGAGCTCCGAAGTGGATAAATCTAAGTCTGGCAAATGCCGGGCATTGACACAAGTAGTGTTCAAGCGTCTCTGTCTCTTCCTCACAGGCCTTGCAGAAGTAAGAGTCGACTCTTCCCAATTTGAAAAGATGACCTCTTAGCTCATTATGGCCAGTGAGGATGCCTGTGTATTGTTTTAACTCCTTTTTATTAAGCGTTAGAATTTTGTTTGTTTTGGATTTGTTCGGGGGGCCCCATAGCCATTTAGTTGCTTGGCCCTCGCTCGATTCTTCCCATGATTTACTGTGAAGTCGATAAGCCCATGAGCTCATCTCGTTTTTTAGAAATTGGAAAGGTCTGCCGGTTATGACTGAGATTGTGTCCATTTCTGATCCATTTCTCGCCAATTCGTCGGCTATTTCGTTCCCCTCAATGTTACAGTGTCCTGGGACCCAGATAATGTCCACAGTGTTAACAAGTAAGAGATCAGCAAGGGCCTCTTTACATTGTAGAACCACTCTGGATTTCACCTTGTCCGTGGATAAAGCTCTAATGGCAGCTTTTTTTTTTTTTTTTTTTTTTTTTGGAATATCTACTAAGATCCACAGCACTCAGACAGACTATATCCATTGTACTGTGAAATCTATTCCCTACAATTTGTGGTTAAAATCACCACGAGCGCCCATGCCCAAGCCGGGATTTGAACCCGAGACCTTCAGAATGCAAGCCCAGCGCGCTACCTCTGGACTGCTGAGGCCGGCAGCTTGGCTGTCTGAGAAAATTTTAATACACTTGTCTACACAGTGAGTGCTTTGTATAAATTTAGCCCCTTCTGTTATAGCCACTACTTCCGACTGAAAGACGGTGTTGTGGTCATGCAGACGAATGCTTTCTTTTGCAGAAAAGGCTTCACAGAAAAAGCCTGCTCCAGTGTGACCGTTTAATTTTGATCCGTCAGTGTAGAGGTGGATCCCCGGATTGCTAGACAATACTTGGCCGTTGTCCCATTGCTCCCTAGTCGGGAAAGCGAACTTTGCGGCGGTATGATTGGTTTCCTCCGGGATGCGGTCGCAGTTCGAATTACCTGTAGAAACAGTATTTGGAATTGAGTTAATTATGGTTTGGTGATTGGTTAATGTCTCGGAATTGAGCCATCCCCCAAGGATGTTTAGTCGAGCCGCTGCTACCGCGGCCTCATATTTAACTTGAATTTGTATTGGGCGTATATTTAGAATAGTCTCAATAGCTTTGGTCGAAGTGGTAGACATCGCACCTGAAATGCCGAGACAACACGCCCGTTGCACTTTCTCGAGTGGTTTGATGTTACATTTTCGTCCCAAAGCTGTCCACCATACAAGTGACGCATATGTTAGTATTGGTCGTACAACGCTGGTGAAAATCCAGTGGGTCATCTTTGGTCGAAGTCCCCATGTAGGACCAATACATCTTCTGCAGGTTGCCCAAACCCTAACGGCTTTTGTGGCTCTGCTAGCTATTTGTGCCTTCCAGTTAATTTTAGAATCCAGGATAACTCCAAGGTACTTGACTTGACCTGTAAGTGCCAGTATCTCTCCGTTTACCTGTGGAAGAGGATAGCTAGGTAGCTTCCTTTTCCTAGTAAAGAGACAGATTTCAGTTTTTTGGGGGTTTATATTTAATCCCCTAGGTGATGACCATTCAGCCGAGATATCCAAGGCTTCTTGGATTCGTCTAGAAGGGAGAAGAGGATGTGTCCCCGAGGCAAGGATGGCGATGTCGTCTGCGTAGCAGACAGCATGTAAACCAGCCTCGGTTAGTCTTCTTAGGAGACTGTTTATGGTGACGACCCAGAGTAGCGGTGAGAGAATGCCACCCTGTGGGGTACCGCGAAACACCCTTCCCCTTAGGGTAATATTGTCCTGCTGACAAGTGATGGATCTGTTGCACAACATATGACGTACCCAGTGTAAAATAGCCGGGTCTACGTCAAATGAGGCAAGGGACGAGATCAGTGTGTCAGTGTGAACGTTATTAAAAGCACCCTCAACATCAATGAAGGCTGCTAGAGTGAGTCCTTTTAGGTTCATAGACCTTTCAATTTTGTTAACTACCTCATGTAAGGCGGTTTCAACGGATCGCCCCTTTATGTATGCATGTTGCTTAAACTTCAGCTGCTCATAAGGGATTTTTTTCCTTAACCATGGTGTCGCATATGCGTTCCATTGTTTTCAGTAGGAAGGACATTAGACTTATGGGTCTATATGCCTTAGGGGTTGAGTAGGTTTCTTTACCCGGCTTAGGTATGAAAACTACTCTTGATTCTTGCCATGTGAGGGGGGTATAGCTCTGATTAAGGCATGCCTCATAAAGCCTGGATAGACGGACGTCCAGGAGATCCACTGCCCGTTGTAGTAGGGCTGGGAAAACTCCATCTTGCCCTGGGGCTTTATATGGCTGGAAGCTATGAATTGCCTTCCCCACCATATCGGTGGTGATGGCTAAGTTGTGGGAGTATTGAGAGGTTTCCCATAGTCTCGTCTCATCTGAGTTGACGAATCAGTTTGGGAAATGCTCCTCCATTAGAATCTTTAAAGAGTCCTCAGAGTTACCTGCTCTTACCCCCTGCCTGTCTATCAGGAGTTCCGGTTGAGAGTGGGTTTTCGAGAGGAATTTCTTAATTCTTGCGGTTTTTGTAACACAATCAACTTGTGCACAGAAGAGTCGCCATGACCCTCTTTTTGCGGAGCGCATATTCTTTTTGTATACACTGAGTTTTTGGTAGTAGAGATCCCAATGCTCTGTAGTATTTAGTCTTTTAGCTTTATTGAAAAGTCTCCGAGTATCCGTTCTTAGGTTTTTCAAAGCCCCTGTCATCCAGGGTTTTTCCTTGAAAGACTCTCGGGTGCGAAGAGGGCAAGCCTCTTCGAAAGCTCGTATAAGGCTATTTGTTATGGTTTTGACCTCCCCGTCAATGATATATATAGAACTTAAAGGGGGTGCGGGAGATACGTCTAACGCATTCTTTAAAAGTCTTCTGAATAGAGCCCACTTAGTTTTCGATTTGTTGCGAAACATAGGTGGGGGAATGTTAGGAATGGATAGTTTAAAACAGACGTATCTATGATCCGAGAAGGAATGTCTGCTAGAGACATGCCAGTCTTGGATCATGTCAAGTATGTTTTTAGAGCAAAGAGTTATGTCAAGTACTTCCTTTCTGACTCTAGTGATGAAGGTGGCAGAGCAACCAACGTTTAGGGTCAGAAGATCATACGCATTAATAAATTCAAATAGGGCATGTCCCCGAGCATTACAGTCGGAGCTTCCCCATGTTGTATGGTAAGAATTGGCATCTGTACAAATTATTAATTTCTTACCTTTTTCGGCAGCAAACCTTGTAATCCTCAGCAGTTCCTCGGAGGGTGGAGGTTCCGGGGAGTCATGCGGGAGATATACTGAAGACAGCATGAGGCCACCGTTCCCGTCAAAAATTGTGGTGGCGTCTGAGGAAGACAGTTCTGTGGAGAAAGAAAAGTTAAAATCCTTTTTACAGATAGTACAGGTCCTAGGGCGGCCTGCATTGAGTGTATAAAATATTTGGTATCGCGTGTCACCCCAACCAGCAACCCTGTCATTTACAGTCCAGGGTTCCTGGATCAGTGCGATGTGCGTCTTACCTTCTTCCATTCTCTCCATAAGCGCAGCCGTCGCCAGTCGACTCCTATGGAGGTTGATCTGCGTAAGCAGAATCATTGGGCGAGTAGCTCGTCCTCCTGAGAGGGCGTAAGGGTATCATCAGAAAATTCTGATAGGCCCTCGTCCTCTCCTCCGCTCGTCCCTGCTTCTTTGGTCGGGTAGACCTGAACCCCCATACTGCCCGCGGCCTTGACCTTATCCTTACTATCCTCCACGACCGGGCTGAGAAGATTACCCTTGGAATGCTGTTTCCCGGATTGGGCCCCAGCTCCGACAGGTTTTCCGCCCAGCTTAATGGTCACGGATGACGTAAGGAAGAAGGCACGACCCCCAGACTTCTCCAGTGTCGTGATGGAGTTCTGGTCAATGCCCACAACGATGAGGTTTCCATCGGTCATCTCATCCCTGTGGAACACCTCCCAAAGTTCCACTCTCAGCCCACGGTTCTGCCTCGCCAGAATCCTAAGGATATCACACGTGGGTCGCTTCGCCCCGTTTGCTCTGACGAAGAAGGTTGCCTTACGCAGAACGGGTATGTCGCTCATAGCCACAAGCCGTAGCTAAGCGTCTGCCCATGGCTCAGGCAACCTTTCCACCAGATCGCGCAGGGTGTCGACACAGTCCAAAGACACCACGGTGATCCTGTAGACTCCGCGGACAAAGCTGCAGTATTCCAGATGGATTTCGGGGGTGCTGTCAGAAGACTCGATAATCGAGTTCGCAAGTGCGTCATTCCACACTTCCTCTAGCAGCCCCCTTTTATCCTCAGCAATCTTTCCACAGGGCTGGCTTTCATCGATGATGGCAAACTTGCGTTTGTCATCAATCGATTCACGTGCCACCCCCGCATACGTTTTGCCGTCCGCCTTTGTCCTCTTCGCCTTAGACTCCCCATCGCGACCCTGTCTTTTTGTTGCGCGGGCCCCTGCATTTCGCAGTGCAGGCCGAAACGCTACGTTGGACGAGCACGACGGGATGTCATCGCTGGGAAGAGACCCCTTGATTTTAGACACGTTTGTCTTGTTTTTCTTTGCCAATCCAACCTGGGTCATCTCCTCAGGAGAGCGCAGTCGCTTGCCCGGTCCTTGTGAACCAAGTGTAGCGGCTGGCTTCAACTGAGGGTCCCTGTTGTCAGCGGTTTGTTGACTGTCCGGGGAGGGGGTCCCAGTGATGTGAGAGGCAGCTCTCTGGCGTTGTTTGGCTTTTAATCGCCTAGCCGCACCAGAGAGTCGCCTTTTCCCATCCGGGTTCCTCTCTCCATGACCATCTGGAGTTGCGGAAGGACGCACGACTACCGTCCTGTCCGAACTCTGGGAGGAGTCCATAACTCCAACCCTCTCTCCACCTGCGGAATTTACATCGCAGGCCACCACTGGCGCCCTACCAGCCGAGCTGAGTCGGCCTGTCCTGCTGGGAGGGCATACGCCTGGCTGCATGGCGACAGCTGCAGACGCCGGGGCAGATATCCCTACCCCTGGGTCCGTAGACCCGGTATCTTGTTCCGTGAACGACTTCATAGTTGGTTTTAACGACCCCGCAAGTCGAAGTGTTCCCAGACCCTTCGGTTGTATGTGTTTATTACTTACTTACGTACATAAATGACCCTTACAACCGTGGGTAGGTTTTTGCCGCTAGTCAGTTCTGCTTTGCGCGCGCTGACGCCAGTTAGAAATTCCAAGCGTTGCCAGCTTGGACTTTCCAACGCAGATTTGGTCGCCCTCTTCTACGCTGTCCACCTTCGAGTTTCGATTCAAGCACCTTCTTGGCTGGAGTGTTTCAATATCCAGCGAAGCCGCTGGATATTGATGCGCTTAACTATGTCAATATCGTCGAATAACTCATACAGCTCATGGTTCATCCTCTATTTCTCAATTGCCTACTGAGCCCAAAGTATCACCTGTTGGCTAGAGTTAATCTCCGTTTAATCTCCAGGCTCACGTTTTGTTGCCATTGATGCTGGATCCCAGATAGACGAAGTCTTTAACAATGTCCAACATGTGAGTGCCAAAATCAGTTTTTTGTCCAAGACGCACGGACTCTTTTTTGCTTGTTGACACAAGGAACTTCGTCTTATCCTCGTTCACCGCAAGACCCATTCGACGCGACTCTTCTCCAATCTGGAGAATGCTGCGTTGACTGCTCGTATGCTCCTGCCAATGATATCAATATCGTCGGCATATGCGAGCAGCATGACACTTTTGTTGAGGATAGCGCCGCTTTGACGGAGTTCGGCAGTTTGAACTATTTTCTCCATCAATAAGTTAAAAAAGTCGCACGATAGGGAATCATCCTGTCTGAAACCTCGTTCGGCATAAAATGGCTCGGAGAGGTCTTTAACTATTCTCATTGAGCAACGTCTGTTGCTCAGGGTCATCCTGCAAAGCTTTATAAGTTTCGCAGGTATACCAAACGCAGATATTGCGGCGTATAATTGTTCCTTTATTCGAGTGTCGAAGACGGCTTTATAGTCGACTAATAGGTGGTAGGTGTCGATCTGTTTTTCTAGGGTCTATGGCGGATTTTCCAGTTCTGAAGCTGCACTGATAAGGTCCAATCAGTCTGTTGACGATGGGCTTCAGTCTTTCACATAATACGTTGGATAGAACCTTGTTTGCGATATTCAGGGCAATCCGCTACGAATACGAATTTTTAACTATCAAGAGTTCCGTGCGGAATAGAATACAAAATGTAACTTTAAAAATTTAACTTTATTTCAAATCAATGAAGATTTCCAACAAAAATTAAAATCATTTGTGCTAAATTTGCAACAAATTGTTAAAAATTTTATATTTTGAAGAAATTTGTGTAATTTGTCTGCAAATATTGATGTACGCCTATGGGAAGAGTATCGAATCTTTGGCGAGCTCCCTCTTACAATTCTCGCGGGATACGGACGGACGGCTATAGATTTACCGGACATTGATGCAAGAGATTCTTTTGATTGCCGGGCATCGAGTAAACGAGCTATCTCACAGGCGTTGTTGCCCTGCATGGACTTGATCCACTTGTGCTCCAGCAGACAAAAGGGCAGCGCTTTGCTTTTGCAGTGAAGCGTCACCTCATCCTCGTCGCTGAGCGCCACCTCATTGTCGACGAGTAACGCCAGGGATAGAGTTGCAGAGGAGTGCAGCCGCGGGCGCCGTGTCTCATCCAGCACTTTGGAAATTTAGAGCGACATAGAGGCAATTCAACGAGCATGATGTGCGCTACGGTGGACAAATAAATTTAACTAATTAATACTAATTTAACATTTTTATATTTTTGTCAAACCAAACATAATTGAAATTAATTAATTTTATGCTTTAAACTAAAAGTACGTTTTTTTATTTGCAATGTGTATAGTACTTTCTTGTTAATTCGTAAAGTTCAGATCTTTGGCCTGATCGCACTTGCGGCCGTCTCCAGCATCCCGGACTTAAAGCATAAACGGCAAATGATTCTGCGGCATTTCTAATTATTTCACATAATCACGAATTACGGAAAAAATTCATTAATTACTGCAAAACAAAAGAGTTTTCACACAAAGAACATTCCGACACAAAAATGCATTCGTAGGAAAAGTGTCAAAAATCTGTCAAAAAATCCGTTCCGACGGAACCTGTAATGCCATATTTCCGTACTTCGTATTCGAATCGGATCATATGATAGACGGTGCTCATGATTGCTCTGATTAAGTATGCTAATCGCACGGTAGTTGGTGCAAATAGTGGGACACTGAGTTTTTTGATCGGGCGACAACCATGTGGTCTTGTGGATATCGAAATGTTCGAATCGAGTGCTTCTAACTACCATGTTTCGTGCTGCGGCGAAGTCGATTAGCCTCGTTCCGTTATCGGAAGACAATAGATTTCTTCTCTGCCCACCTTGGCGTTAAAATCGCCTAGCACGATTCTGATATCGTGGCGGGGGCAGCGCTCGTATGAGTTGTCTAGGCGCTCATAGAAAAGCTCTTTTGTCACGTCATCTTTCTTGTTCGTTGGAGCGTGTGCACAATTAGGCTGATGTGGAAATATTTAGCATTGATGCGGATTGTTGCCAGCGTTTCGTCCACGGCCGTGAACCTAGAGACAAGGTGGCGGAGTTTCCTGCCGACCACAAATACGCATCCAAATTCGTGTCTCTCCGCATGGCAGCTGTAGATATCACAGAACGCTTGTTTTAAGCAGCCCTGTTCCGTCCATCGCATTTCCTGGATAGCGGTGATGTCAGCCTTATATTTTTCGATGACATCTGCCAGCTGGATAGAGGCACCTTCCCTATAAAGGGCCCGGACATTTCAGGTGCATATCCGTAAATCATGGTCCTTAAAACGTTTGCGTGGGTTGTCATCGTGGTAATCGGTCGTTATCCGAGGCTTCTTTTTTGTTTTCATTGGGCGCTTAGGTTTTTCGTGGTGGTATACAAACCCAACGCACGAAAGCTCACTCTGAGGGAGATGCTCGCCACTCACTTTAGCCGACTTCTACACCGGGTGGTGTAGAGCGCCGTTTTCAGGGGCTTCCGCGTGGAGGACTTTCACCGAAGTGGAAGTGTCACCATTTGACAATTTGCCAATTCTGGTGACCAGTGAGTTGACTTGAGATGACACCGACAAGGATTGCGTTGAGACACGTTGCCTTGTGATAATAGCCCCCATAGCCCCCACTTCCTTTTGTTTATAAAGTTTAGTTTGTTCGTGTGTGATCCTGTATTTATTTGAGCTGTAAATGTCGCTTTCAAAATAGTTTTTCCCAAAGTCAGTTCATTCCCACCCCGTCCTATTCTCACAGATTTTACACGAATTCTTCACTGGAGAATAATTCTTCGAATTTTTACGTTTTAATATTGACCGCAAATCGAAGGTCTTTCACATTTCCATCTCCGTTAATAATTGAGATATATTTTATCAAAATCCCTAACAGTCTGAAAACAATAGCAAAAAAACATGATTTAGAGTGATTTAGCGTGATTCACGTGAATGCGTGATTGAATCTTAATTTTACTCACGTGATTGTGAGTGAGTGTGAGTAGAACAAAAAAGGCCGTGAGTGACATGCGTGATTAGAATTTTTTTTTCGTCAGCGTGAGAGTGTGAGTCAAAACTCACTCACGTGCTCATCTCTAATTGATACGTGTTTATATTTTGGCGTTGCGAAAATATAAACTCAAGAAAATAGCACACATCCCAGAGTTGCATTTGAAAAAAATAAATAAATCAAAATCAACAAACAATTGTTGTAAATACAATTGTATTTACGTGATATCAAATTTATTTTAATAAAAAATGTGTGAATACAATTAAATAATTAATTGACATAAGTTTTGGTTTTCTATTAATATCAATTGTTATATATACGTACAATTTTTTTTCTGTGTACACAGAAAAAATTATCGACGTAACTATAGCAATCAAAATCAATTGAGCAAACACATTAGATAATAATATTATTTGCTTCCAAAAATATACCAATAAAGGATATTGCTTAAGTAGCAAACTATATAATTGCAAGATGGTTATGAAAGTCTTGTTGCAAATATTAGTTTAAATTTATGCCTTTTAGGAAATATTTAAACATCCCATAACTTTAAGCAAACTTGGAGCAAAACTCTTACAATTTTTTAAATACGACATATATGCAAATACTTACAAGATGTTTGCCATAACACTAATGAAAATTGTGATAGCAAACATTTCAGTTATTTTACATTTGTAGCAAAACTCTTGGCTTCTTTTGACATTTGGCTACTATAAAAAAGGAAATTGTCGTACTTTTTCCTTACGCTCGATTTATCCACAACAATTAAGTAAATCCAATGGTGTGGGCTATGGGGGCGATTATCACAAAGCAACGTGTCTGAGTGCTGCAACATGGCGAAGCCAGCGCAATCCTTGTCGGTGTCGTCTCAAGTCAACTCACTGGTCACCAGAATTGGCAAATTGTCAAATGGTGACACCTCCACTTCGGTGGAAGTCCTCCTCGTGGAAGTCCCTGGAAACGGCGCTCTACACCACCCGGTGTAGAAGTCGGCTAAAGTGAGTGGCGAGCATCTCCCTCAGAGTGAGGGTTAGTGCGTTGGGTTTGGGTCCCACCACGGAAAAAACCTATGCGCCCAATGAAAACAAAAAAGAAGCCTCGGATAACGACCGATTACAACGATGACGACCCACTCAAACGTTTTAAGGACCATGATTTACGGATATGCACCTGGAATAGGGAAGGTGCCTCTATCCAGCTGGCAGATGTCCTCGAAAAATATAAGGCTGACATCACCGCTATCCAGGTGATGCGATGGACGGAACAGGGCTGTTCGAAACATGCGTCCTGTGATATCTACTACAGCTGCCATGCGGAGAGACACGAATTTGGATGTGGATTTGTGGTCGGCAAGAGACTCCGCCACCTTGTCTCTAGGTTCACGCCCGTGGACGAAAGGCTGGCAACAATCCGTATCAAGGCTAAATATGTCCATATCAGCCTAATTTGTGCACACGTTCCGACGAACGAGAAAGATGACGAGACAAAAGAGCGCTTCTACGAGCGCCTAGACAACGCATACGAGCGCTGCCCCCGCCACGATATCAAAATCGTGCTAGGCGATTTTAACACCAAGGTGGGCAGAGAAGCCATCTATTGTCCTACAATCGGAAAATTTAGCCTCCATGCCAACACTTCCGATAACGGAACGAGGCTAAGGTCCTCCATGCCAACACTTCCGATAACGCAACGAGGCCAAGGTCCGCACACGCTTAAGCGCTGCGAAGAACGTACGGAACCAAACGCAGAGAAAGCTAGACGTCGGAAAGCTGCAATCACAACAGACAACGCAAGCCTTTTCCACTCGACTCCCACACCTGCTTAGACAAAGCACTCCTCCTCTCGATGATATAACCTCGCAGTGGAATCATATCTCCTGCTCTATGCGTACGGCTGCCGAAGAGGTGCTTGGATTCCATCGCCCCCTGAGGTATCAGTGGTATGACCAAGAGTGTCGCGCGGCCACTGCAGAGAAAGACGCTGCGTACAAATCCACCCTGCAGTCAGTAGCTACGCGAGCTGCGAATTAGCGATACAAAGAGAAGAGGAGGGAAGAGAGACGTCTTTTCAGGCGAGGCAGAAAGACGTGAGTGTGAGGAGATTGTGATGCATGGGGACATGAATGAGGTTCGAAAATTCTTCTAGAAAATAACACGCCTATCCGGAGGTTCAAAATCCGGAGCCTCTTCTTGTAAAGATGAGAACGGAAATCTAGTGACAGATATCCAGAGCACACTGAAAATATGGAGGGATCACTTCTCTAAACTGCTGACCGGTGATGATGACCACAATTCCACCGATAGAGAAGTAAACCCGGCAACCCCAGTACTTGATGACGACGTTGAGATTCCGCCAACAAATTCCGCTCGGCTGAAAAACAACAAAGCCGCAGGTGCTGATGGCCTGCCTGCTGAATTGTTTAAGATCGGAGGCGAAGAGCTAATAGAGAGCATGCACGAGCTCGTTAGCAGAATATGGTCGGATGAAAGCATGACAAGTGACTGGAACCTCAGTGTACTCTGCCCAATTCTTAAGAAAGGGGATCCCACTATCTGCGCCAACTGCCGTGGGATCAGCCTACTCAATATCGCATACAAGGTTCTATCGAGCGTATTAGTGCGGCTTCAGACCTGGAAAGTCCACCATAGACCAGATTTTCATATTGCGCCTAATCCAGGAAAAGACCCTAGAAAAAATGAACGACACATACCACCTATTAGTCGACTATAAAGCCGCTTTCGACACTCCGAGAAGGGAACGATTATACGCCGCCATGTCTGAGTTCGGTATACCTGCGAAACTTATAAGGCTTTGCAGGATGACCCTAAGCAACACACGTTGCTCAGTGAGAATAGGAAAAGACCTCTCCGAGCCATTTCATACCGAACGAGGTTTCAGACAGGGTGACTCCCTATCGTGCGGCATTAAAAATTGGCACTAAAAAGTGTCATGCTGCTCGCATATGCCAACGATATTGATATCATTGGCAGGAGCACACGAGCAGTCAGCGCAGCATTCTTCAGATTTGAGAAAGAGTCGCGTTGAATGGGTCTAGCGGTTAACGAGGACAAGACGAAGTTCCTTGCGTCAACAAGCAAAAAAGAGTCCGTGCATCTTGGACAAAAAGCTGATTTTGACACCCACAAGTTCGACATTGTGAAGGACTATCTGGGATCCAGCGTAAACAGCAACAACGACGTCAGCCTAGAGTTCAAACGGAGAATAACTCTTGCCAACAGATACTACTTTGGGCTCAGTAGGCAATTGAGAAGCAGAACCTCTCTCGCCGTACAAAAATAACGCTCTACAAGTCACTCATCATGCCCGTCCTACTTTATGGTGCAGAAACATGGACGGTGGCCTCCACCGATGAGAGAGTACTGGGAGCGTTCGAGAGAAAGATTCTCCGTAAAATCTTTGGCCCTATCTGCTTTGCTAACGAGTATCGGATCAGGATGAACCACGAGCTGTATGAGTTATTCGACGACAATCACATAGTCAAGCGCATCAAGATCCAGCGGCATCGCTGACTAGGTCATGTCGAACGAATGGATGAAAACACTCCAGCCAAGAAGGTGCTTGAATTGAAACTCGAAGGTGGACAGCGTAGAAGAGGGCGTCCAAATCTGCGTTGGAAAGACCAAGTTGAGGACAACCTACCAACGCTTGGTATTTCTAACTGGCGTCAGCGCGTGCAAAGCAGATCCGACTGGCGCGGCTTCATCTCAGCTGCCAAAACCGACCCACGGTTGTAAGGGCATTTAAGTAAGTAAGTAAGTAATGGTGTAAAAAAGTGTTAACTCAAATATAATATTTTAATGGTAAAAGTGAAAATAAAATTTCCTGGGATTGAAATTTTCTACGCGTTATGGACAATTATTTTTTTTCACAGTTTATTTCGATGACAGCATCGCCGGGCGGACTTGTTTATTCCGCGAAGAAGTGTCAAATAGTGGCTCAATTTTACATTCAAAGAATTTATAAAGGCGATGTACACAAAGCATACTGTTTTAATTCTAGTACAAATAAAAATACGCTTGATAAATTTTATTTCAATTCAGTAAAAATTACTCCGCAAATTCTAATGGAGTACCATTTCCAAATATTCCTCTACTATCTTCTTATTTGTAAGATAGTCCAGAAGCAAATGTATTTATTTTGATGTAGTAGTTTTTGTATAGCAAATATCTACATAGTTTTACTGCATTTCAATACAAAAATTTAATACATTTGTATTAAAAATCCTAAACTTTGTCTTTATTCATACGTCCTAAAATATATAGAAAAATTAGTACATATACCTTTAATTTTACTATAAAATGTAGGTATTTTACTCTTAGCCGACTATAAATACCCTACACATATGTGTGGTTACCATTCCAAGTGGTATATTGGTCACCAGGGTATACGAATTCGGAAAATAATTACAAACTTTCAATCGCTGAAGAATTTCCATTTATTTGATACCCATATTTACAAAAGTGTAGGTGTACCGAATTTCGATTTTTTTTTGGAACAACAAGTCGTATCGGCGAAAAAAATTATTTTCATGTATTTTAGCATGATGTCAATATATTTTTGACCAAAAAAATTTACCTAAGCACGTATACAGTAAAATTGATCCATAGATGTAAATTTAATATGAGGTATTTGAATATAATTGGTCAGATCACAGGTCACAATGGACCGATCTCGCCAATTTGTTCGCACATACAGCGTAGGTAATCTAAATTATAAGTTTCATATATCTAACTCTTCAATTGTTTAAGTTCAACAGACAGACGGACAGACGGACATCGCTAAATCGACCCAGGAGGTCATGCTGATCAAGGATATATATACTTTTCCATACCGGAGATGCTTCCTTCTGGGTGTTACAAACGGCGTACCAAACTGAATATACCCTTTCACTCTTAGTGTAGGGTATAAAAATGGTGTATGAAGAAATTGTATACTAGACTATAATACATTCAAATATAAAAAAAAAAAATAATATATAAAAATTGCGAGAAAAACTGAGGTTTATAAAAACAGTTGTAAAAAAATATTCATTTTTTTACTTTGATGAAAAAAATCTACTTTCGCACCAAATAAATTGAATATACAAATTTTACAAGAAACCATACCGAAGATGCTTCCTTCTGGATGTTACAAACGGCGTACCAAACTGAATATACCCTTTCACTCTTAGTGTAGGGTATAAAAATGGTGTATGAAGAAATTGTATACTAGACTATAATACATTCAAATATTAAAAAAAAGATAAATAAAATAATATATAAAAATTGCGAGAAAAACTGAGGTTTATAAAAACAGTTGTAAAAATATTCATTCATATTCATTTTTTTACTTTGATGAAAAAATTTAACTTTCGCACCAAATAAATTGAATATACAAATTTTACAAGAAACTATGATCGATTATCTTTGAAATGAATGTAATATTTATGCTCTGGTCTATAAACTGTAGAAGTTGTAATGAAGTATACGGTTGTATTAATTTTTTTTTATGTAAAATTTTGAAAGCACCATGTATATCATAGACCCTAACACTAGAATTTTTTTTTTGGTTATGGTATGAACCAAGGAATCAGTCCCTAAAATATTCGCACCCCAAAGCGGACCATACAGGGGAGAGTATATATAACAGGGAAAATATATATAACATGGAAAATATATAACAGGGAAAATATATATATAATAGGGAAATATATATATAATAGGGAAATATATATAACAGGGAAAATATATATAACAGGGAAAATATATATAACAAGGAAAATATTTAACAGGGAAAATATATATAACAGGGAAATATATATATATAACATGGAAATATATATATATATATAACAGGGAAATAAATATATATAACAGGGAAATATATATATATATAACAGGGAAATATATATATATAACAGGGAAATATATATATATATATAGATATATATATATATTATATATATATATATATATATATATATATATATATAGATATATATATATATTATATATATATATATATATATATATATATATATATATATATATATATATATATATTATATATATATATATATATATATATATATATATATATATATATATATATATATATATATATATATATATATATATATAACAGGGAAAATATATTAAGGTGTCTACGTGCATTCTAATGGGCACAAATTAAAAGACAAATTCACTGCGATGGAAAATCGGCAATTTTCTTAAAAGGCATAGTGGTGTAAGTCCCTTTATTTAATACACAAATCTTAAAATTAATTTGTTGTATATGAAATAAATGCCATAGGAATGTCGTGGACTATCTGTTACAGTATCATGGCTTTCAAAAGAATGTTTATTTTGTTTTCCACTCCACGTTATTAAAGTAATTTGGTTTTGGTGTGTGTATTAATTAAACAAACAAAATTACACCCTAAAAGTATAATCTGTTATTAGGTTTTAACAAAATGTTAGTTTTGGTTTCAAATTCAGATAGTGTTCATATTTATCATGATTACTCTGGTTCTAGTTAATGTATTGGTAAGTGAAATGTATGTACGTCTTACCTGAGATATGGGGAACCATTTAACATTATATTTTATGTAAATAATGCAGTGAAAAATTTTGTATGTAACAAAACAAAAATGGGTGGACTTACACCACTATGACTTATAACAAAAGGTTGGTCCTCGAAAGGTTGGAATTCGAATATAACAAAAGATGCAGCTAGATATAATGAGTAAATAGGAACAAAAAAATTATAATTTTGCAGGGTTTAAATTGCTGCCAACACAATAGCAAAAGCAACGAAAATATGACTATTCTGTGCTGTCACAATTTGCACATTATCAAAAATTGCTCCTGCGACTATTTCAAACAAAACAGCAGCAGCTGTAACCAGTAACACATTACTGAAAACTAAAACTATGACAGTCACCAGTAGTAATTTAGTAGTAATACTGCTGCAGCTGCTGCTATTTAATTTTTCATATTGTTACGACGACAGTTAATGTTTGGTTTTTGTGTGTGGCTGTGGCAGTCAAACACAACTATCGATAGTCGTTGTTCGGTTGTTGCAAAATAGCCGAGAATCGTTGTTCGGATTTTTGCAAACAACTATTAGCCGAGTAGTCGGTCATTGTTCGGTTGCTGCGATTTAATGTCGTAGTTCATATTCATAAACGACAGAAATGGTTCATGAATTGCTCAACGCTGCTGCTTAAGACCTATAGCAAAATATACAGTTAATAATTTAATTTCATCATTAAAAACATCAATTTTTCACTAATAAATTAAATTTTTCACTAAAAATTTTAATATTTAATTCAAAAATTCAAATTTTAATAAACAATTTAGCTAAAAAAAATGACACTTTAAATTCTAATTTTCACTGATTGAGATTTACACCACTATAAAGCAGTTAGTTTGAAATTAGTGCACTTTAAACATTAATTAATTATCTTGTAATAATTTGTAATAATAATTGTAATCCCCTATTCAATTCAATTTTTTATTAAAAAAATTGAATTTTTAGTCACAAAGTAAAATTTTTTTTTTTTTAATGGAAAATTTAATTTTTAGTTAAAAATTGAATTTTAAGCACAAAAAAAAGCATTTTTAGTGAATTTTTTTTTTTTTTTTGAAAAACCCAATTTTAATTGAAAAATTAAATTTTTAGCCAAATTTGAATTTTAATTGAAAAATTGAGTTTTAATTAAACATTTAATTTAAAGTGCAAAATTTGATTTTCAGTGACATTTATAATTTTAGTGAAAAATAGAATTATCGGTGAATATTTCAATTTTTAATGAAAATTTGAATTATTAATGAACCATTTAATTTTTAGTAAAATGTCATATTTTATTGGTTTTTTTATTATTATTATTTACTGTTTCATAGTATTTAATGCATTTATAATCTAAACATATAAAATTTATTTTTTAAAATGCAACATTCAAATAATACAAATTAATTGGCACTAAGCAACACTGAATACGCACGCGGCGCGCTGCAGCGTCCACTCGATCATGTTATTGCATGGCACACATGACTGATAGTTTGATGTATGTTGTTGCTATAGGTCTTACGCAATCGCGTTGAACAATTCACGAACCATTTCTGTCGTTTCTGAATATTCGCAGCAACCGAACAATGACCGACTACTCGGCTAATAGTCGTTTGCAAAAACCCGAAGAACGACTGTCGGCTATTTTGCAACAACCGAACAACGACTATCGGTAGTTGTGTTTGACTGCCAGAGCCACGAACAAAAACCGAACATCAACTGTCGTCGTAACAATGTGAAAAATTAAATAGCAGTAGTAGTAATTTTATAAATTTGAATTACTACTGGTGACTGTCATAGTTTTAGTTTTCAAAAATGTGCTTTGACTGCTGCCGTTGTTGTATATTCAATAGTCGCAGCCACAGAAGTTGCTAATGCTATTGCAACATTTCAGTTTTTTTAAACCCTGTAATTTTGTAAATATTTTGTGATACTTATTGGTCAATAAACAATTGTACTTCTTATTTTTTCATTTCACATGAAACTAAATTTTGAACTAAATTTTGGTAAATAACTATTTATTTGTTTTATTTAGTATTGCACGAGTTAGAGCAATGTCTTAGTGATATATTACAACCAATCTAAGTACTAAAATATGTTATAAGGACTGCGTCGAATAAAATTGTCCGTTACATATCTTCCCATAATGTGCTATTGCAAGATTCAAATTAAAAAATTTTGATCATAGTAGCTCTGAATTAAATGGCAGAAAATAATTTGTGTCAGTTATAGTCAATACAAAATTTATTTAACGCGAAAATGGCAAACGAAGTGGAAGTGCTCGAATATATAATTAAAATTTTTCAAAAACAACCTAGTTGGTCTTTTAAAAAAATTACCAAGGAGGTAGGGGCTAACCCTAAGACCATTTCTCGCGTTATCAACAGCTTTAAGGAAGACCTGAGTATTGATCGGAAGAAAGGTTCTGGTAAAAAAAAGGCCCACATGACCGTGAAAAGTCGAAGAAGGTTGTAAATATTTTAAAGAAAGATCCAAGCATATCCGGAAGGAAATTGGCGAGAAAGGCGGATTGCTCAGAATCTTTCGTGCGCAGGACTAAGAAAGAAGCTGGGCTGAAGACGTACAAGGTCCAAAAAGTTCCGGATAGAAATGCCGTCAAGAATGAAACCGCAAAACAACGAGCTAAAAAGCTGAACCAAGATTTTTTTAAAAAATTCGATTGCTGCATAATGGACGACGAAACTTATGTTTTAGCGGACTTTTCTTAGCTACCTGGGCAGGAATTTTATACAGCCGATTCTCGAGGAAATGTCGCTGAAAAATTCAAATCAAAAAAAATGACAAAATTCCCAAAGAAATTCCTTGCTTGGCAGGCAATTTGCAGTTGTGGAAAAAGGAGCAGCTCATTCGTGACATCGAGTACAATTTATAGCGAAATATATGTGAAGGAATGCTTGCAAAAGAGATTGCTTCCATTTTTACGCCATCATGAAGTGTCCACATTTTTTTGGCCTGACCTCGCTTCATGTCACTACAGCAAAACGGCCTTAGAGTGGATCCAAAAAAATGCAGTGATTTTGGTGCCT
>OX638135.1:68982012-69066632 GCA_951804985.1 Dryomyza anilis
TGTTCAATAACACACAACATATGTTTAAAAATGTATATGTAAATAGATGTAATATTAAACAATAATTGTGTAATCCGTTTTTTACACACAATTGCGTGTAAGTGCACAAAATCCGAAAATGTACATTAACAATTAAACACTTTTCCGTAGTAATTTTAAACGCAGTTTTTAAAGGTGTATCCATATATTTACTGCAACTTTTACTGCACCAAAATGAGTGTGGGGTTTGTAATGTATAATTATACGAACATTCTAAGATTATCGATTATATCTGTCTTATCCAGAATGATATCGTTATATATGGATATCGGAAGTGCATTTTTTATATTAATAAATTATATTTGTTCAAATTTTTTTTTACAACAATCTGAATAAATTACACGTAAATTATTTAATTCTAATCTATGAAATATTAGCATGACAAATCTGTTTATATGTTTTAACAATAGCCGGTCCAACTGAAAGGGGCATAAAGTGTCGAAAATAAAATAAAAAATAACCCAAACCAATCGATGTCAGAATTTTTTTTTTATGTAAAAATATAAATATATTTTAATATTTTTTTTTTTATTGTTTTTGTGGTAATTGTTTTTGTCATAACTTTTGATTATTTTAAGATATTGTCTTAACGTGCTCAAGGTCCAGTCGATACAAATTGGGTGTTTTGTACCAACAAATAAAACAACAAACAATTGGCAAAGTGCATTGAGTGGCAGATCGTACAGCAGTTTCAGAGGCAGCCAATCCCCTTCATCAGCGATCTTTCTCTGCAGATTCTACATTTCAAGTCGCTTAAGTTTTCCTTATCCAATAAAACAAAAACAATTAATTGTTAACGCAGTGCACGGCGTTTAAAATCTAAAGCATTTTTAATATATTTTAAAAATAATAAAAAAACCCATTTTTATACAAAGTGCAGCCTACGTATTTGATTCTGTGGAAACTCTGCAGCCTATACGTAGCAAATTGCTGCACTGCAACAACAACTTTGGCAAAATCTTGAGTTGATGCAGTTTTTGCATTTTTGATTTTGGTTCTTTCTTCAATGCACATAATTCTTATTGTGTTTATTGGAGAAGGAAAACTTAAGCGACTTGAAATGTAGAATCTGCAGAGAAAGATCGCTGATGAAGGGGCTTGACGTTAGGATTGGTATGCGATTTCTAGCTAGATTTGATATGGAGATTGATACATATTCTGTAAAACTTGAAGAGCCAATATTAAGATTTTGAAGATGGGCTTTTTCGAAACCACATGCTAGTGCATTTACTTCCTCAAAATTCTCACGAAGAAAATTTTGATTGTTGCCAGTATTCTCACGAAGAAGATTTTGATTGTTGTCAGTATCACTAATTTCATTATTACTAATTTCGAAGTCGATGTCATTGATATTATCAAGGAACAGATCTGGTAATTCTAATCACAAAGATTTTTTTCTATATGTTTTCTTATCCATACGAATTTGTGAGAAGTATTTAGCCCAATAGTTATCTTCGTGTAATTGGATTCTTTCTTTAATGATTATATTAATATTTCGTATGATTGGTAAAAGTGTTCATTTTATCTGTGGGTTTATACAACGGGCAACTCTACGACGCAGTGTTTTTTTCCTTAATGAAATATAAGATATCTGGAGAAAGATTGATAAGGCTACGATTTCGAACTAGTACTTCAGGAATGGCATTCGAGCATTGTTTAATTTTTTAATACAATTATCGATCTCATCTTCGTTAGCATTTCGATAGACTTGAAGATAATTGCCAGAAATCGACCGGTGCACGTGTTCCCAAACGCTCTTAAATCGGGTGAAATTCAGTATTTTCGGAACCCCTCAACCGATTTGAATAAAAAGTGTTGTACAGTGACTACTTGATAGAACTTAAGTTTTAAAATTGGAGTTTGTATCTTTCATGGTTATTGAGATAAAAATCTGTAAAGTTGGGATTTTTTTCATGAAATTTGTTTTAAAAATTGTAAAAAATCCAAAAGTTATCCGATTTTTAAAATTATTTTGTTTATGAAAAGCTTACATTAAGGTCTAATGAAAAAGTGCTTACTTGAGAAAATATCTTGTTTAGTTTTAAAGAAACTAAAATATGAATTTTTGTTTTCATTTTTGAAGACTTTCCTTTAAATATTTATACATAGATTATACATATTTTTTTTTCTTCAGTAACATGTACTTTTATTTTTTTGATAGATTACATTACTTAACATTTTATAAACGATAAAAATTATCCTAAATATATTTAACTAATCTGGCAACACTGGTCAAAATTAAAGTTTAATTTTTTTACTTTGACACCCTGCAGAAAAGTTTTCAAAGTCTGAAGTCAAAATTTAAGTAAGCAATTTTAAGGACGAATTAGTTCTTCATATTTTTGATCCTTACCTATTTTTTGCCCGGCGAAGGACAGTATTGTTTCCAAAAATACTCATTTTTTCAATCGACTTAGATTAAAACCGTTATAGCTTACTTTATAATATATAACGTCGTTGTAGAACGAAAAGTCACCAAATACATTTTTAGGAAAAACTTAAATTTCGAGTTTTTTGATTAATGTTATAAAAAGTAATTGATGCATTTTTAAAGTTAAAATATCAATTGATATATTTACATTTTCTTATCATGTGGTAAAAAAATTGATCATCGATTAAAAAATGACAGATATATAAAGAATTTTGTAAATGAATATTTGGCTTTGAAAATGTATTTGGTGACTTTTCCTTCTACAACGACGATATATTCTTAAACATGTTTTAATTAAGCATAAGTACATAAAATTAGTATATATTTGGTAAAAGTTTGATGATCACAAGGTTAATTAATACTTTCTTTAAATATATATTTTATCAAATTTTATGGTTTTTTCGCCATATTATTATTTTATGTCTTCTTCTGCTTTTTCAAAAAAAGTGTTCAGAAACTATATACAGATTGTTCTTATATTCGCCACATAGGTTCCTTAAAATCTCTTCTTTCCATGGTATAAACACTTATAAATAACATCATGTTTTATTAAAATTTCGCATTTTTTAAATTTTATTTTTATTTTGCACACCTGCAGAAAAGTTTTCAAAGCCCAACGTAAACATTTTAAAGATAAATTAATAATTTTAAAGATAAATTAGTTCTAAACAAGTATATGAAATTAGTATATATTCAGTAAAAGTTTTATGATGATAGCTTTAACATAGCGTTAGATATATTCATTTTTAAAAACATATTTAAATATCTAAAAATGATATAAAGCATATAAAAAAATGATAAATATCAATTTAAAAATTACAACATTTTAAAAATAAATTAATAGATCTGATGGTACATATTTATTAATAATTTTAGTAAATGCTTCAATGTTTTATCAGAAATGGCCGCATATGCTTCAATTTGTTTGTCGAAAAGCATTTGCTGTGTTCGAAGTCATACAATTTTAAATTAGTAGGTAATAATAACGTTGAATTGGTCATTTACTTTAAAAAGTCTAATATGAATTTGAATGTTTGATCAGAAAAAGTACGTTTGCTTAAAATAAAATATTTTTTCATTAATTTGTCTCCAAATCTCGCGACGCTGACAGAGTACTGAAAATTCGATGGCGGTATTACCACTTAGTAGAAGCTAACTGCGACAAAAGAATCGGCAGCTATCTGCAAAACAAATGCATAACATTGCTGGATTGTGAGAAACGATATCAGCTAGGCAAAGTACCATCTGCAACACAATCAATGACAGCGCACTTATGTGGTTTCATACCTCACCCGTGTGCCTTTCATCCTCTGGCGTATGACTCAATACGACTTGCTTTGCTTGCATCAAGCGTTTAAAATATAACATTATTCTGTTTTTAAAGTTGGTATCGCACGTTTGACTAAATTGTATCAATTTTAGTTTGCATCAATACAAAATTTGATGCTCGAATCGTCAACAAAAATAGACGCAATTTGATTAAATTTGTTCTGTAACCATATCCTAATTTTATTAAAACCAAGCAAGTCGTATTGACCCAAGTTCTTCATTAGTATCGCCAGTATCTCCTGAAAGGGTATCGTGTTTTCCTTCTGGTGCGCGCGTGGGTTTTTCAACGGCATTGTGTGGTTGGACGACACATGTTGCAATTTTGTTTAAGCATTAACTGCTGTAAAATGTATCTAATTTAGATAAATGTTTTAATTTATTTAAATTATTAAATACCTTTAACAGCGTCTTGATGCCGGCCAAGTCGTTGTCTTCTATGTTTACATCGATAATGAGTACGCTAATTATGTCTAAGAATTGAAGCACCGAGAGTATGTATTTTATATAGAGTTTGTATACAGGTGGTTCACTGCCACTCTTGTCAAACATTGGTTATGTGGAAATTGGAAAGAAAACTTTGTCGAGAGAGACAATTTCAAAAGCCAAAACTGATAATTTGGGAAAATTTGTGGACATTAAAATAATTAATATTTATTAGGCATTTGATTTCAAATTATCCGTGCACAGGCCAAGTTTTGTGAACTTTTTTCCTCTGTTAAATTCAATCTGTAAAATTACACTTCCACACAACCAAAGTTTTCGGCAACGCGGACAGAAAACTTAGAAGAAAACTCTATTCATAATAGACCCTCTCTGATTGAACTCTGGTGCGTTTCGTCATTCAATTTTTAATTACGAAATTGTTTCATAGTAGTGTAACTTTTCTTGATACATTAATATTCGCAAACAGTCCGTCGTTTATATTGGGCACTAAAATGTAGCTTACGTCGAACAAAAATAATTCGCACAGCTGAAATAGTGAAAAGCTCTCCCAAGTGTTTTCAGAGCTGTTGCGCCAAACTATTCTTTTATATTTTGCGTTAAAAATTAAAAGACCAATTCCACTCAAATATGAAAATTTTTTGTTGCGAAATGTCAAAAAAAACAGCTGTTTGCTGTTGTGAGACAGGGTTCACTGCAGATTGAAAAAGTTCTTTATATACTACTATTGAAGAAAATTACCGCGAACATTAATGCATTTACTTTTCGGATTTCCGTGATTTAAATAATGTTTATTATCTAAATAACAAAGTAAAACAAAAATTGATCTAAAAATAAATGCATTGATGTTTTCAGAGAAAAATCATACTTAGACGTTTCGGAAACGCAACGCCCTACACATTTTAATAAAATAAGAAATTAAATATTTATTAAATATATAAACATTTTAACGTTTTATATTACACATATATTGTTGCTTCTTAATGTTTTTATCAAGGATTGAAACCGTAACCGAAACCGATATCCGTTTAAAACCGTTTCATTTTTAAAACCGAAACCGTAACCGAAACCGTTATACGAAAATCAGAAATAAACCGATATCCAAAACCGATATAAACGGTTTCGGTTTTATACCGGTTTAAAACGGTTTTTAAAAAAGTACCTATAAATAGAAACAGAAAAACATATTTTATTTTATAATAGAAGATCTTAAGTAAAGTGTCATTTAATAAAATTTTGAGTTCCCAAAATTTTTTCAAGGCTAAAGAATATAAGCATCTTAAAAATAAGGTCTGTCAAGCACTTTTGTAGCGGTAAATAGCTTCAAAAGTGCTTCAAAAGTCGCTTCAATAAGATAAAATAGACAAAACAATGTTTTTTTCGCTTTTCTTCGCTACGCTAGTTCGTACATCGATTGTGCATATGCACTTATGCACATTATTATTATTGTTTGTAAAATCATGAAGTTTACTTAAGTCAAGTTCTATGTGCATTATTTCATTCAACTTATAAAACCAAAAAAATAAATAATATATGAACATTTTCACAGTGTACCTCATTTAGCTTATACATTGCTTTTTGTGTTTTTCTTTTTTTTCACAAATCCGTTGATTCGTTTGAAAGTGCAAAAACAACAGAAATAAAAATAAAGCAGCATAACAATAAAGCAGCATCCACAATTTTGATACAATTTTTGGCGGGAAAATTTTTGTACCACAAAAAAAACTCGTTGTTGCCAACTAGATAGCTGTACTAGATACATACATGAAGTGTGGTGTCATGCGACTGTCTGCTGTCATGCGTCTGTCCGTTGTTATGCGTCTGTCTGTTGTCATGCGTCTGTTTGTTGCCTTGCGATGATACCGGATAGCAACAAAGAGTTGTCGTTGTGAAAGTGTGTATATACGAATCGTAATTCGTTATTGTTGTATTCTCTTCTTTCTGTTAGTGTTCCATTTGTAGCGTTTGCGTTTGAGTTTGTGTTCGCAAAAAAAAATGTTACCCTGCAAGATATTATTTGTGTTCTCTTTACATACGGTGCGTGCAGCATTCGGATTTTTTTTAATCTCTGACGAAAATAGAAGTATGCCTATACGAAATATTCCTTATATTTATTATGAATGTATAATATACATTGAACATATTATGTTCATTTTATTATGGCCTTGAGTTTTTGAATTGTCTTGCCAACATCATTTGATTTATACAATTATATTTTATTAATTAATTCTTGTTAAAGTATAATTAAAATTTTTTTTTGTTAGAAAAATAATTTATTTTTTGTTGAAGAAATTGAAAATATGGAAAATGAGTAACTTAAATACAATTAATGTTCAAAATCTATTCGTTTTCATAATTAATATGCAGTTTAAGATATTTGTCTTCGATCTTTTATTTTAAATTTAAAAAGTAAAATTTTGAAAGATTCTTGCAAGCAAGAGCAAAAAAGGTATTGCAAGAACAAGATCATATGTACCTATGCAAGAGCAAGACTAAGCGTTTAAGAACAAGAACAAGATTACCATTTCTTGACTTGCTCTTGCATATGATGAACACTATTTTACATATGTTGCAGTTCACTGAATTGTTGAAATTTAATTTCTTTGGCTTTTATGGATGGAAATTGTACAAAATTATTCTTCTTTGCAATTCAGATCATATCTCAGGTTATGTCAAAAAATTGCTTTTCATTGGTTTGTGGTTACGAAATTTTGAATTAAAATTTTTTCTTGGCGTAATCAATTAAATAATTAATATAACACTATATTTTAACTAAAATAACAAAAAACATTGTTTAAATTACGTTTCCCACTTCACCCCAATATCATAATTTGAACATAACTTAGCACCATATAAACAATGTTAAATTATTTGAAAAATATGGAACAAAGAAAATTTATACAAAAACCGAAACCGTAACATGGAACCGGTATACCGAAACCGTTTCGTTATAAAAACTTAAAACCGAAACCGTAACCGAAACCGAAACGCAGAAAAAACCGAAACCGAAATCGAAACCTTTATTCGTTTAGGTTTCAACCCTTGGTTTTAATCATTCGAGATTCAATTATGAATGCGTGTTTAAAAATGTCATTATAAAGCGAAGAAACAAGTTGCCTTGCTTTATGACCGTAAAAATAAACACAATTTTTTGTGTACAATGATTATAGAAAAAAAAATCGTGTTTACAAAGAAAATGTAAATTTAAAAAAAAAAAAAAATAAGTGGAGGAATTATTTAGTATAAACTGTAAAGTACTTTTAATTTTAAAAACAAATTACTGTAAATAGTGTGAAATTGTGAACTTATGCAACACTGCGAACCACTGAAAGTGACAGAAGCAACATATGATTTTTAGTTTTTTATATCAGTAAACAACAATGGAAATTAATTAGATTAAAATTGTAAGTATTTCTTTTTATTTTAATTTATTGAAAATCAATTGAAACATATATTTTTTAGTTTTATGACCACATGGTTGTTGTCTCCAACCATTTGGTGGACTTATTCTAAATCCTCGCGGTACGGCTGGTCTGACAACATGGAATGCATCATAAAGGAGCTGCGAGAGTCCTTCACAATGGGTTACATGGTCAGCGTTAAGGATTTAAAAAGCAATCCAGATATCATTCCATCATCGAGACCCTGCGTTAGAAAACCGAAAATAATGACAGTCCTTTCAAGGATTTTGCTATTATGTTGTTCACGATCTCTGCTGTCTGGCTTTTCGCTGGACATACCATAGGTGCATGCATGCGGTGTCATTGCACATCGCACAGGACGATTAAACTGCATATTGCACTATTTCAACTGATAGTAATATGAATTTAACGACCACCGATTTCTGATGGGACAACATCAATTTTAAATCGTACGATTTTAGCTTTTTGTTTATGAATGTAACACAAGGTGGTTTAATAAAAAAAAAATTATTTTTAAGATCAGTTGTGTTTAATTTAATGTGTCATTTAGATTAAAGAAAAATGAATTAAACTTATTAGCTGCTCAAATCTGACGTATATTTGTTATTTTTTCTATCGCCATAGTTTCATATTAGAGACACAAAAATTTATGATTTTAATTTGAATGATATTTAGCCCTTTAAATTATGTCACACGAAAATATAACTGACACAAATAAATAAGAAAAACCATAAACATTTTTTTTTTTGTAATATTAAGTACTGCAACAGATGAAATTATTATTTCAATAACGATATTTAACTACCATTTTATATTAATGATTTCATTAAAATATGTTCATAATAAGGTAAAATATTTCTGATAGTTTCCCGTTAATTAAAATAAATTAAGGGTTTCTTCATAAAATCCAGATTTTTGCCCGATGGACATTTCCTTATGAGGAACAACCAATGTAGCTATGATCGGGCCCATTGACTGTTTAGATAATGTAAATCCCAGTATGGTGAGCATGATAAGGGCTTGACAAGGCAATGATCATATGTACTCTAATTGTGCTTCGTCAGGAAATGAAAACCCGATCATTTCCTGATGAAGCATCGATCAAATTTCCACTAGTGATGTTGGTTTTGCTTAATTTCCCATACAAAATACTAAACTGGAAACTGGTGAAGACAATTTTTACGTTGGGCTTTGAAAAATGGTGTTGGCTTTGAAAACAGGTGTGCAAAATATAAATAAAACTAAAAAATATGAAATTTTGACGAAACATGATGTTAATTAATATGTCATATTCCACACATATGTAAAGTAAATATATAAGTGTTTGGTATTGAAAAAAAGAAATTTTAAAGAATCTATGTGGCGAATATAAATACAATCTGTATATAGTTTCTGAACACTTTTTTTTGAAAAAGAAGAAAAAAAATATTTGGCTAAAAAAAACTTAAAATTTATTGAATATATCTAAATTAGTATTAATCGTATCATCATTAAACTTTTACCTAATATAAAATAATTTGTAATTATGCTTTATTAAAACATTTTTAGAAATATTTATATTATAAAATGAGATATAACTGTTTTAATCTAAGTTCCATTAAAAATTGAGTATTTTTGGAAAAAATGCTGCCCTGCACATATACTTCGCCGGACAAAAAGTAAGAGTCAAAAATACGTAGAAATGACTCGTCCTTAAAATTTCTTACTAAATTTGACATTGGACCTTGAAAACTTTTCTGCAGGGGGTAAAAGTGAAAAATAAAATTTTAAAAATTTGAACTTTGATCAGTGTTGCCAGATGGGTTAAATATATTTTGGATAAGTTATATAATTTTTAAAGATTTTCAGTAATGTTATCTATCAAAAAAATGTAACAAAAGTACATGTTACAGAAGAAAAAAAAATACTTACGTAGATTTGCGTTAAAATCCACAATTCCATAAAAAAAATTAAAAAAAGTAAAATAAAAAAAAAATCGACTTTACAATTTTATATTTACTAAACCACTGGAGATATTTAAAAATTGTTTTAAGTTTATAAAAGTCCTATACAAATATTTTGATTTCATGATAAAATGTACAACCTATGTATAAATATGTAAAGTCTTAAAAAAATAAAAAAAAAATCATGATTCAGTCTATATCTTTAAAACTAATCAATATATTTCCTCATGTAAGCACATTTTCTTTACATCTCACTGTAGTATCCAATATTGTATGACTGATTGAATAGTATTGCCAAAAAACGCCAGAAGAAAGGCTGCGTTTTTCGTAACAAGAAATTAGATATACCATCATCACCATAACTTGTTTTATTGTTTACATAATAAAGTAAGATTTTGATTTTATTGGCATTTGTAAGTTTGTTGTAATTTAAAGTTACGTTTAAATTTTGATTATCATTCGAAATCATTGATGGCCTAGCTTCACCATAAGTCGTTAAATAACACTGTTCTACAAATTAAATTGTTAGCCTATTCTGGAATGAAACGTATCAATTCTGGTTGACTCGTTCTCCTAATTCTTGCTGCTTACTCAGAATTTTCCTTTTTTTTTTTTGATATTTTGCACAAAATTGAGTCAAAGTTGCAAAAATGCCGTTTTTGGTACTTTATATCGCAAGTTATCGCACGATTTCGCCATTTTGCAGATGCAACCTTTATCACAAAATAAAATATGAACCATGCTCTATGGATAATTGGCAAAAAAAATCTGTGTCCAGCCCTATGTATAAATAGTTTTTGCAAAAAATCAAAAAGAAATTTGTGTTACCAAAAATGTGTGTCGAGAGAGTAATTTATCACAATTCTATAAGCTCTCTTTAAAAACTTTTAAATATTAGTTCGCAATGTGTTTGCTGTCAAAATTTCGAAAAATGTTTTAAACTTCATCACTTCTCTAAACTGCTGACCGGTGATGATGACCGCAATTTCACCGACAGAGAAGTAAACCCGGCAACCCCAGTACTTGATGACGACGTTGAGATTCCGCCACCCGACCATGACGAGGTCAGAACAGCCATTGCTCGGCTGAAAAACAACAAAGCCGCAGGTTCTGATGCCCTGCCTGCTGAATTGTTTAAGACCGGAGGCGAATAGCTAATAGAGAGCATGCACGAGCTCGTAAGCAGAATATGGTCGGATGAAAGCATGCCAAGTGACTGGAACCTCAGTGTACTCTGCCCAATCCTTAAGAAAGGGGATCCCACTATCTGCGCCAACTACCGTGGAATCAGCCTACTCAATATCGCATACAAGGTTCTATCGAGCGTATTATGTGAAAGACTGAAGCCCATCGTAAACAGACTGATTGGACCTTATCAGTGCGGCTTCAGACCTGGAAAGTCCACCATAGACCAGATTTTCACATTGCGCCTAATCCAGGAAAAGACCCTAGAAAAACAGATCGACACCTACCACCTATTAGTCGTCTATAAAGCCGCCTTCGATACTCCGATATAGGAACGATTATACGTATACCTGCGAAACTTAAAAGGCTTTGCAGGATGACCCTGAGCAACACACGTTGCTCAGTGAGAATAGGAAAAGACCTCTCCGAGCCATTTCATAATGAATGAGGTTTCAGACAGGGTGACTCCCTATCGTGCGACTTTTTTAACTTATTGATGGAGAATATAGTTCGAGCTGCCGAACTCCGTCAAAGCGGCACTGTCCTCAACAAAAGTTTCATGCTGCTCGCATATGCCGACGATATTGATATCATTGGCAGGAGCACACGAACAGTCAGCGCAGCATTCTCCAGATTGGAGAAAGAGTCGCGTCGATTGGGTCTAGCGGTGAACGAGGACAAGACGAAGTTCCTTGTGTCAACAAGCAAAAAAGAGTCCGTGCGTCTTGGACAAAAAGCTGATTTTGACACCCACAAGTTCGACATTGTGAAGGACTTCGTCTATCTGTGATCCAGCGTAAACAGCAACAATGACGTCAGCCTGGAGATCAAATGGAGAATAACTCTTGCCAAGTAGGCAATTGAGAATCAGAGCCCTCTCTCGCCGGACAAAAGTAACGCTCTACAAGTCACTCATCATGCCCGTCCTACTTTATGGTGCAGAAACATGGACGCTGGACGCACCGATGAGAGAGTACTGGTAGCGTTCGAGAGAAATGCCAGATGGATTTCGGTGGTGCTTGTCAGAAGACTCGATAATTGAGTTCGCCGTCCGCCGTCGATCTCTTCTTCGCTGACTCTACATCGCGAACTGTTTCTTAGTTGTGCCGGCCCCTGTATTTCGCAGTGCAGACCGTAACACCACATTGGACGTCCATGGCGGAAAGTCATCGCTGGGAAGATGTCCCTTGTTTAGGGGTTGCCATCGATGTGAGGCTTTTAATCGCCTAGCCGCTCCAGATAGTCGCTTTTTCCCATCAGAGTTCCTCTCTCCATCACAATTTGGAGTCGCGGAAAGACGCACGACTACCGTCCTATCCGAACTCTGGGAGGAGTCTATAACTCCAACCCTCCCTCCACCAGCAGAATTTTCATCGCAGACCACCACTAGCGCCCAACCAGCCGAGCTGGTTGGGCGCTTCGGTCGAAAAAAGAAGGCCGCCCCACAGAGATCAGACGCCTATAAGTATTTAAAGACCCTACGATCGAACAAAAGAAGTTGTCCCACCGGGAACAGACGCCTAACTGCCTGACACTAGATGCTGGCGCATGGTAGGGTTTTAGGGATGTAATCGTCTTAGTCTGGCCACTTGTCCAAGGCCCTGTTCCGGCTTCCTGCCAGTATGCCCCTTGGATTCGACGTGGCAAACACAAGCCGTCTCACTCGCTCCTGAAGGGAGCTTCGACAAAGTGCGGGTACTTCGAAAGGAAAATAGTTGAGGAATTTTTTGAAAAGGTACTCCATTAGAATTCGCGAAGTAATTTTTGTTGAATTAAAATAATATGAACCAAATGTATTTTATTTATCAAGGCTTTTATATCAGCCTAATTTGTGAACACGTATATATATATATATATATATATATATATATATATATATATATATATATATATATATATATATATATATATATATTGATGAAATTGATGTGAATTGATGAAATGTAATTCGCGTGCAAGATACAATTTTGTATTACTGATTAATCTGATTAACCAGAATTTTGATTAATTTAAAATAAAACAAATTCATTCAATAACATTTGAACATTTCGTCAACTTAAATAAAGTGAAAATTTATATAATTAAAAAATTAAAGGAAAGAAAAATAGTTAAAATTCTACTACTAGTAGAAATTCTGATTAATCAATAATCAGAATTTTGCCCTATCAGAATCCTGATTAATTGTTCTGACTAAAGGAAAATTTTGATTAATCAATTATTAATACTTATTTGAGTAATCAAATAATATTATTAATCGATTAATCGCACAGCCATATTAAAGAATAGTTTTGTATCATTTTTTGCGATTATTTTTAAAATTAAAAACATTTAAAAATCACTTCAGTTTTTCACTATGTTTACAGTTAAATACATCGTGAAACATAGCAATTAACACTCTCTAATAAGCTTTATTTATAAATCCAAACATTATTTGTAAATCTAAGTATATATCTTGAAGGTATAAATTACCTAATTGAACTCTTCTTCGTATGCCAAATTTTGGCATCAATGAAAAGTTGACTCTAAATTTCAAAATTATTAAGTAATTTTAGCATGTAATTCGAAGCTAAAAAAAAAATCTGAATCGAATTTTTCATTTTTAGATAACTTAAATGTAAAAATATTTTTCGTGCACCATCAAATTTTTAGATATTGCAAAGTAAAATAAGAGTTAGAATTTTTATCTGAATCGAAATTCTTGCATATATTGAATTTTATTTTTTTAGCGTTAGTGTTTTAGCTTTAGCAACTTTTGGAATCCGGCCACAGAACATCGAATCCAAATTTTTAATGAACATTACTAACATTTCCTTAGTGCACATTTTTCTATGTCGCAGGTTGTATATTTATTCATCCAATAAATAAATATTCATATGTTATTCAATAATATTTTTTCATATTGGTATAAATTAAATACATAAAAGTGCGCATAAAAATTTGGCAATAAATCAAGGTTTGTAAAATTGTTCGAAATAAATTGGGACAGGCAAAACATCGTATCTACATTTTTCTTCAAATACTTCTGCAAGTAATGGATATTTTAGATATTATTTTAAGCTGATTTAAATGACACTATATGAAAAAAAATATTAGAATATTGATCTACTCAATTTTGAGACTTTTTTCTTCTCCTGCGAAATTTGTTTTTTTGTTGGTTACGATTAGGGATGTGCCGATATGTTGAACAGTGATTGCTACTTTAATATATTTGTTGTGAATATTCGCAATAACAGGCAAATACCAATCACTGTAGTTGTTATTCGAATGAAAAAGAACAGCCTGTTAGAGTTAAAATAAAACCTTGTTATAGAAATACCTTGTGATACACAGCTATAATTTCTGCTTCTGCTCTTTTTCATTCGAATAATAACTACTGTGATTGGTATTTGCCTTTTATTGCGAATATTCACAACAAAGATATCAGTTGCTATGAATCACGGCTACTGGAGTATTTCCATAACAGGGTGTTATTTTTACTCTTGAATAACAGGCGGCTGTTCTTTTTCATTCAAATAATAACGACAGTGATTGGTATTTCCCTGATTTGTGAATATCGCATCTGTGATCAAAATAACTGTAATTTGAGTAACCGGTATTTTTAACTGTTATTCAAAAGTAGCAATAACGGTCAGTAACAGTGACTGAAAAGTAGCAACTTTGCCCATCACTAGTTACGATATACTAGATAGAGATAAGATAACATTTTTGATTTAAAATATTGGGCAAAGTCTGTACAAACTATATCTAAAATATTATATAAGTTGTGTTTCGTCAGGCTCGAGGTCAGGTCAGATTCAATAATTCGGACACCTTCGGTGTCCGTCTTCAGGAAATTATTAAAGCTACAACAACGAAATATGACAACAATATATTAATTAAATTAAATGACAACATTAATACAAAAACATTCACGTAAAAAAATTAAATAAATAGTTCTTACAATTAAGGTAAGTCTACGTCTGCTTATAGCGACAATGTTGCTGTTACTATATTTTGATTTTTTTTGTGCTTTGTTATGATGTGTCTGTAGATTTGAGCGCAATTCTCTGTGTCCGTTTTGTAGTTCATTCGTGATTCTTGTTGTAAAATTTTCACCTCTTCTATGTTCGGCGAGTGTCGCATTGTGGTACAGTGGGCTGCTAGCGCTGTTTTTTTGGTCACTTGTTCTATTCCTTATTTTGTAGTCAGATTTGTGTGCAAAAATTCTTGTCCTTAATTTTGATTTTGTTGTTCCAACATATACTTTATTGCCTATGTTTGATCCGTCTCCGTTGCATGGTATTTTATAGATAACGTTTGATTTCTCCATTTTGTCCAATAAATATATTCGCACAGATATACTGTCTAAAGACGACGGATCCTCAAATACTTCAATAACATAACGTACTGCTCCAGAAATTTTTGATGATTGCCATATAAAAGTTCAGTAAGCAATAGTGTTTTATAATCTATCTGGAAATATGTTTGAAACTCTTTAAATTTTGCTTTTGTAGTATCTCTGATATATCTGATTCTAAATTACACAAAAAATACACATGCAGATCAAAAATGCACTGGAATTACCCAAAAAGTGGCAACACTGGTCCACTTATTTCTAAAAATACAAAGGTTATAGAGTCTAATATAGACTAATAGTTACAAACATTTTGTATATAACCTACATATTTAATCGCATATTTAATCGCGCTAATCGCAAGTAACAAACATACAGTAAATAAAAACATTCATATATTTATCTCTTAAAATTCAAACATTTTTCATTATTCTTATTCATACGTAAAAAGTGCCACTAGCCCTTTTCCAAGTCTGCCCATTTTTTCAAAACTACATGGTACTACCTACCTGGTAGTACCATGTATATTAGACTGGTCCCTAATTGTAATGAGAAAAAATATCTTCTTTGATTTAAGGTGATCATTTTGTTCATTTATACAAATGATTAATTTGAACAAAATTTTAAATCGATTGGATAATGGTAATCTTATCATTATGAATCAAAATAATCATGTATTGAAAAACTAAGTATGGATTGTTATAGAGTTTAGTCTAAACAAATTTATGATTTCAGTTTTTTTGATCAAACGTACTGATTAAAGCTATATACCAATAATGAGACAAACGTATAAAATTAAGATTTCTCTTCTATCACACCCTGTACATGAATTACTTACTTACTTATTTGGCCATTACAACCCATGATGGATCTCGGCCGCAGCAATTACGTCTCACCAGTCGCTTCTGTATTGCGCGCGCTGGTGCCAGATTTGCAGTCCAAGTGTTGTCAGGTAGTCTCGCACTTGATCGCTTCACCGGAGATTCGGACGCCCTCTCCTACGTTGACCACCACTGGGTACAGAATTGAACACCTTTTTTGTTGGAGCGCTTTCATCCATACGCTCGACATGCCTAAGCCAGCGTTGACGCTGGATCTTAATGCGTCTGACTATGTCAGCTCTTACAATCTTCTCCATTGTTAGGTTGAAGAAGTCACACTATAGGAAATCGCCTTGTCTGAAACCTCGTTCGGTATTAAACGTATCGAAGTGGTTGTTCCCAATATTCACTGAGCAACGTGTGTTGCTCCGGGTTATCCTGCACAGCCTTATAAGTTTCGCAGGTATACCGAACTCAGGCATGGTAGCGTAAAGGCGACTTCTTATCGGACTGTGGAAGGCAGCTTTGTAGTCGACGAAAAGGTGGTGGGTGTCGATCTGTCTTTCTTTGGTCTTTTCCAGGATTTGGCGCGAAATGTGTTCTATGGTGGATTTGCCAGGTATGAAGCCGCACTGATAAGGTCCAATCAGTCTGTTGACGATTGGCTTCAGTTTTTCACATAATACGCTCGTTAGAACCTTATACGCGATATTGAGGAGATTTATCCCACGGTAGTTGGCGCGTATCGTGAGATCCCCCTTCTTAAGGATTGGGCAGAGTATACTGCGATACCATTCGCTAGGCATCATTTCTTCTGACCATATTCTTCTGATGAGCTGGTGCATGCTCGTTATGAGCTCATCGCCTCCGGCCTTAAACAACTCACAACTCAGGCAGACCATCCGATCCTGCGGCTTTGTCGTTTTTCAGCCTGTTGATGACTGCGCAGATCTCATCACGGTCAGGCGGCGGTATGTCAACGTCGTCGTCTGCAACTGGGGTTGTCAAGCAGTCTTCCCTATCGACGGAGTAGTTGTCATCATCGCCTACTAGAAGATCAGAGAAGTGCTCTCTCCATAATCTCAGTGTACCCTGGACATCTGTTACTAGATTCCCGTCATCGTCTTGACAGGAAGAGGGTTCGGTCATTAAACACCCGGTCAGGCGTCTTATCTTCTGGAAGTATTTTCGAACCTCGTTTCTGTCGCCATTCGTCGACGTGTGCACAAATTAGGCTGATATAAAAGTATTTAGCCTTGATAAATAAAATACATTTGATTCATATTATTTTAATTCAACAAAAATTACTTCGCGAATTCTAATGGAGTACCTTTTCCAAATATTCTTCAACTATTTTCCTTTCGAAGTACCCGCACTTTGTCGAAGCTCCCTTCAGGAGCGAGTGAGACGGCTTGTGTTTGCCACGTCGAATCCAAGGGGCATACTGGCAGGATGCCGGAACAGGGCCTTGGACAAGTGGCCAGACTAAGACGATTAGATCCCTAAAACCCTACCATGCGCCAGCATCTGGTGTCAGGATGTAGGCGTCTGTTCCCGGTGGGACAACTTCTTTCGTTCGATCGTAGGGTCTTTAAATACTTATAGGCGTCTGATCTCTGTGGGGCGGCCTTCTTTTTTCGACCGAAGGATTGTTAAACACATACAAACGAAGGTTCTGGAAACACTTCGACTTACGGGGTCGTTAAAACCAACTATGAGGTCGCTAAAGGAAATTAATACCGGGTATACGGATATCTACCCACGCGTCTGTAGTTTTCGCCATTTCAGCCAGGCGTATGCCCTCCCAGCAGGACAGGCCGCCCTCCCAGCAGGACAGGCGCCGTACCAGCTCGGCTGGTTGGGCGCTAGTAGTGGCCTGCGATGAAAATTCTGCAGGTGGAGGGAGGGTTGCAGTTATAGACTCCTCCCAGAGTTCGGATAGGACGGTAGTCGTGCGTCTTTCCGCGACTCCAAATTGTCATGGAGAGAGGAACTCGAAATTGTCATGGAGAGAGGAACTCGGATGGGAAAAAGCGACTCTCTGGAGCGGCTAGGCGATTAAAAGCCTCACATCGATGGCAACCCTTCCTCTGGCAGTCAACAAACCGCTAATAACAGGGACACTCAGTTGAAGCCAGCTGCTATACTTGGTTTACAAGGACCGGGTAAGCGATTGCGCTCTCCTAAGGAGATGACCCAGGTTGGACTGGCGAAGAAAAACAAGGCAAACATGCCTAAAAACAAGGGACATCTTCCCAGCGATGACATCCCGTCATGGACGTCCAATGTGGTGTTACGGTCTGCACTGCGAAATGCAGGGGCCGGCACAACTAAGAGACAGGTCGCGATGGAGAGTCAGCGAAGAAGAGATCGACGGCGGAAGGCGAACTCGATTATCGAGTCTTCTGACAGCACCCCCGAAATCCATCTGGCAGACGCTAAGCTACGGCTCGTGACTACTCGCGACTATGAGCGACATACCTGTTCTGTGTACTTACTTACTTATTTAAATGGCCCTTACAACCAGCCGCGCCAGTCGGATCTGTTTTGCGCGCGCTCACGACAATTAGAAATACCAAGCGTTGTCAGGTTGTCCTCAACTTGGTCTTTCCAACGCAGATTTGGACGCCCTCTTCTACGCTGTCCACCTTCGAGTTTCGATTCAAGCATCTTCTTGGCTGGAGTGTTTTCATCCATTCGTTCGACATGACCTAGCCAGCGAAGCCGCTGGATCTTGATGCGCTTGACTATGTCAATGTCATCGAATAACTCATACAGCTCGTGGTTCATCTTGATTCGATACTCGTTAGCAAATCAGATAGTGCCAAAGATTTTACGGATAATCTTTCTCTCGAACGCTCCTAGTACTCTCTCATCGGTGGAGGCCAGCGTCCATGTTTCTGTACCATAAAGTAGGACGGGCATGATGAGTGACTTGTAGAGCGTTATTTTTGTCCGGCTCTGATTCTCAATTGCCTACTGAGCCCAAAGTAGCACCTGTTGGCAAGAGTTATTCTCCGTTTGATCTCCAGGCTGACGTCATTGTTGCTGTTTACGCTGGATCCCAGATAGACGAAGTCCTTCACAATGTCGAACTTGTGGGTGTCAAAATCAGCTTTTTGTCCAAGACGCACGGACTCTTTTTTGCTTGTTGACACAAGGAACTTCGTCTTGTCCTCGTTCACCGCTAGACCCAATCGACGCGACTCTTTCTCCAATCTGGAGAATGCTGCGCTGACTGTTCGTGTGCTCCTGCCAATGATATCAATATCGTCGGCATATGCGAGCTTCTAGACACTTTTGTTGAGGACAGTGCCGCTTTGACGGAGCTCGAACTATTTTCTCCATCAATAAGTTAAAAAAGTCGCACGATAGGGAGTCACCCTGTCTGAAACCTCATTCATTATGAAATGGCTCGGAGAGGTCTTTTCCTATTCTCACTGAGCAACGTGTGTTGCTCAGGGTCATCCTGCAAAGCCTTATAAGTTTCGCAGGTATACGTATAATCGTTCCTATATCGGAGTGTCGAAGGCAGCTTTATAGTCGACTAATAGGTGGTAGGTGTCGATCTGTTTTTCTAGGGTCTTATCCTGGATTAGGCGCAATGTGAAATTCTGGTCTATGGTGGACTTTCCAGGTCTGAAGCCGCACTGATAAGGTCCAATCAGTCTGTTGACGATGGGCTTCAGTCTTTCACATAATACGCTCGATAGAACCTTGTATGCGATATTGAGTAGGCTGATTCCACGGTAGTTGGCGCAGATATTGGGATCCCCTTTCTTAAAGATTGGGCAGAGTACACTGAGGTTCCAGTCACTTGGCATGCTTTCATCCGACCATATTCTGCTTACGAGCTCGTGCATGCTCTCTATTAGCTATTCGCCTCCGGTCTTAAACAATTCAGCAGGCAGGCCATCAGCACCTGCGGCTTTGTTGTTTTTCAGCCGAGCAATGGCTGTTCTGACCTCGTCATGGTCGGGTGGCGGAATCTCAACGTCGTCATCAAGTACTGGGGTTGCCGGGTTTACTTCTCTGTCGGTGGAATTGCGGTCATCATCACCGGTCAGCAGTTTAGAGAAGTGATCCCTCCATATTTTCGGTGTGCTCTGGATATCTGTCACTAGATTCCCGTTCTCATCATTACAAGAAGAGGCTCCGGATTTTAAACCTCCGGCTCGACGTCTCATTTTCTCGAAGAATTTTCAAACCCTACTCCTGTCCCCATGCATCTCAATCTCCTCACACCCACGTCTTTCTGCCTCGCTTTTTTTATGCCTGAAAAGACGTCTCTCTTCCATTCTCTTCTCTTTGTATCGCTCCTTCGCAGCTCGCGTATCTATCGACTGTAGAGTGGATTTGTACGCAGCGTCTTTCTCTGCAGTGGCCGCGCGACACTCTTGGTCATACCACTGATTCCTCAGGGTGCGTTGGAATCCAAGCACCTCTTCGGCAGCCGTACGCATAGAGCAGGAGATATGGTTCCACTGCGCGCTTATATCATAGAGAGGAGGAGTGGTTTGTCTAAGCAGGTGTGATAGTCGAGTGGAAAATGCTTGCGTTGTCTGTTGTGATTGCAGCTTTCCGACGTCTAGCTTTCTCTGCGTTTGGTTCCGTACGTTCTTCGAAGCGACCCACGTGTGATATCCAAAGGATTCTAGGGAGGCAGAACCGCGGGCTGGGGGTAGAAACTATAGAGTGTTTCACAGGGATGAGATGACCGATGGAAATCTTATCGTGGTGGGAACTCCATCACGACACTGTAGAAATCTGAGGGACGTGCCTTCTTACTTACGTCATCTGTGACCATTAAGCTGGGCGGAAAACCTTTCGGAGCAGGGGCCCAATCAGGAAACAGCAATCGAAGGGCAATCTTCCCAGTCCGGTCGCGGAGGATATATAGCTCAATTCCGAGATATTAATCAAGCACCAGACCATAATTAACTCAATTTCCAATACTGTTTTTTCAGTTAATTCAGTTAATTCGTTCTTCAGTCGCACGATACGTTTGTGGAACAATCTCCCTGCCTCTGTTTTTCCCGACATTTTTAATATTGGAAAATTTAAAGCAAACATCCACCGACACTACTCCATCTTTCCTCCTCCCTTTAACCTATAATCCTTTCTTACGATCAACACTGTGCATTGCACGAATAGGGGGCATCCCCTGAGCGTTGGTTAATTTGTAAAAAAAAAAAAAAAAAAACTGCGACTGCATCCCGGAGGCAAATGATCATACCGTCGCAAAGTTTGCTTTCCCGACTAGGGAGGAATGGAACAACGGTCAGGTATTGTCTAGCAACCAGGGGATCCACCTCTACACTGACGGATCAAAACTAAGTGGTCGCACTGGAGCAGGCTTCTTCTGTGAAACCTTTTCTGCAAAAGAAAGCCTCCGCCTGCATGACCACAACACCATATTTCAGCCGTCTTTTCAAATTGGGAAGAGTCGACTGTTACATCTCACTTTCTAACCGACATTGAGTAGCAAAACTGTAGCTACCACACACTACAAGCGACACATGATCTGAGGGGTCACAACGGGCCTACTTTTATGGCCTAGGTATACTATGTGCTATGCACCGAGTGGTTTTATCCCCTCATTGAATCCATCAATCAATCATAAAAAAGATGTTTAATGGATGGTTGCTATACATAATCGTAACTTAATATTTAATGCTGTGATATTTCTGGTAATCATCATTGTTTTCTTAGTGCGTATATTGCTTTTCCTTCTCGTTCTTCCCAGTAGAAATATTCCCTTCAGAATTATTTCCCGTAGTTTTTTTCCACGTAGAAGTTTTATTGCAAGTTTTAGTGTGGTGTGTGTGGTTTTAGTACGGTGAGTTTAAAGAAGTTGGTGTGGTTAGTATACTTTGGTGTGAAATATCTTGATATCACTATAATAACTGTCGACATACACCATCTTGAAAAAGTACCTCATATGTGTGTGCCACTCCCAAATTTCATTAAATTTGCTATAATTTGTTGTTAATCTTTGGGTTGTATGTGAGAGGATACGCATATTCTTACAATAAAAAAGTGTCAACTCAAATATTACATTTTAATGGTAAAAGTGAAAATAAAATTTCCTGGGATGAAAAATATTTCTTTTCCGAGTTCTCTTTGATGGCAGCATCGCCGGTCGGACATTTGATTCCTTTTACTTCAATGCAATAGAAATAACTCCACGAATTCTAATGGAGTACCTTTTCCAAATATTCATCAACTATCTTCCTATTTGTTAGATATTAAATTGATGTAATCGTAAAATTGTAAAATAGTTGCTAGCAATTGTAATCGTAAAATTGTAAGAGAGTTTCTAGCAATTTTTATCGTATTTGACGGATGTTTGAGAGATGGTTGTCTCAAAGACGTTCTAAATAATTTGTAAATAACTTTATATTTACGGCTATGATATTTCTGGTATTAATCTTTGTTTTCTTAGTGTAAACTCTGCCCTCTTACAACATATATATAGTTTCCAAATTTTATTCGATTCAGCCGTTTTGACGTCCACTTAAAGGAGAAAAAGGGGTTATGGAGCCAGAAATATATTGTGTGCAATGTAATTTGACCTTATAATAGATTTGAATAATTTGCGATGGTTTTGACCTTAATTTTTTAACATTGTAATGAGGGATCCTTTGGCATCTAAACAGTGCTTTGCCCGACCCATATTCTTACGGAGATTATAAAAGGTGTTTTTCCTTGAAAATATATAAATTTTTAATTATTTTTTTTGCACACTTCCAATACTGACTTTGTGTTTAAGGGGTTGTACCAATCTCTGTTTATTTTTAAGGTTATATACAAACATTCACTACATACATATATTATTTATTTTGAAATAAGACAGCTTGACAATATACATACATATAAATATATATTTATATATATATATATATATTTATATATATATATATATATATATATATATATATATATATATATATATATATATATATATATATATATATATATATATATATATATATATATATATATATATAAATTTTTGTAATTTACAAATCGTTATTACAGTGACTACACCGCTCTTTGGAACGAGTCGAAGTTACATTGATCCGCATACTTATGAAGATCCAAATCAAGCAATTCGAGAGTTCGCGCGGGAAATCGATGCCAGCTATATAACTATTGAAGCCATAATAGGTTATGTTTTATTTTAGCTGTGGTAACAGTGATATTTTATGTATAATATTTTTCAGGTGGTGGTGAATTTGGTGATGTTTGTCGTGGACGTTTAAAAATACCTCCTAATTTCGTTCAAGATATTGATGTTGCAATTAAAACATTAAAACCAGGTATTAATGTAAAAAGACACATTATTTAATAATAATGTTATCTAACATTTTGTTTAAAGGGTCTTCCGAAAAAGCGCGATGCGACTTTTTGACTGAAGCTTCCATTATGGGACAGTTTGATCACCCAAATGTTATATATTTACAAGGAGTCGTAACTCGCTCAAATCCTGTAATGATAATTACTGAATACATGGAAAATGGAAGTTTGGACACATTTCTGCGTGTAAATGATGGAAAATTTCAAACTTTGCAATTAATTGGCATGCTACGTGGCATTGCGAGTGGGATGTCGTATTTAAGTGATATGAATTACGTACACCGTGATTTAGCAGCACGAAATGTATTGGTTAATGCTCAACTTTTCTGTAAAATAGCTGACTTCGGTCTCTCGCGAGAAATTGAAAATGCTAGCGATGCTTATACCACAAGGGTAAGAGTACGAAAGTTTTTTTATTTATTTAGTTTTAAGTTTTTAAAATTATCTAGGGCGGTAAAATTCCTGTGCGTTGGACAGCGCCTGAAGCCATTGCTTTTAGAAAATTTACTTCTGCATCAGATGTTTGGTCATACGGCGTTGTGTTATGGGAAGTTATGTCTTACGGTGAACGACCCTACTGGAATTGGTCAAATCAGGTAAATTATCATATTGATTATATTGCTGTATTTTTACCTCGAATTATTTTAAATATATCAATATTTTAGTTAAGTTACGGACACTGAATACTAATTTATTTTGTAATTCCATAATTCTTCAAAGTACTATTACAAAATTACAAGAAAAAGATACATATTTTATAATTTTTATTATTTCGTTTGTTGGTAATTTTGTTGATTTGTTAGACTTCTCTTCATAAATCTTAAACTTTTATTGTACAAGTTATAAATGAACAACATTGGATACAGTTAGTTGATAGATGTATTTTGCTGTTGTGAAAAATGGGCGGATTTGAAAAGAGGATAGTTTAATGATATTATATATCATCGGTGATACTGCAAAACGCCTAACTGCATGTGAAAATTACGCCTAGTTTTGTGTTATAATCGGATTTTTAATGACATGTTGATCAGATAAATTAGATAAGTGCCATTATAAGTTATGACAAACTTAATTTTGTATGAAATAAGTGCAGAATTGAGACTGAAAATAGTTTTGTTTCTTCTGTAAAATTCATTTTGCAAGAGGTATTCGAAAATGTAGATAGGCGGTTTTGCAGTTTCACCGACGATATGCATGAAATTTATGTATTTTAAGAGAGAAATTGATGAAACTTTGCATTGATTTACTCTATGTTTGTATCTTGCGATAGTACAAAAATGGTCGAATCGCAAAAGGATGTGATGTTAATATATATGTTTAATATACAAATAATGTTCTCACTTATTAGCCTATAACTTTTGCAGTTTAAGAGATAAATGAACGAAGTTATTATGGTACATTATTCTTTTATAAAAATGGGTTAAATTGGAAAAGGGGGGGAGTTTTTTATTAATAAAAGAAATTTTCAATTCATATAGTTACTAGTTATGCATATATTGATGTGAAATATATACTTTTCGTATGTGAAAATTAAAAAAGGTGTTTTACCTGTTAACTGTAAACAGGTAAAATTTTGGATTAAATTAGTTTATGGATGTACATTACACTACTCAAAAATGGGCGCAATCGGAATTCAGGAAGTGGCACATTTCATATATATATGTTCATTGAAACAATATTTATTGGAAAGATGTAAATTTTTGACTCATATTTATCTGTAACTTTTGCTTTGAAACATTTCGAAAAAAAGCACTTCAAAACATACCTCAAAAAACTAAAACATCTTTTTTTATGTTTGAGTATGTGTTTCGTATATTTAATATAAAAATAATAATTTACTTTCTCAAACCGTTTATGTAATTTATTTCTGATGACTTTCATCTAAAGTATATAAGAGACGCCATTGCAGTTTCTGATCCATAGTGCGGCGCAGCGTAGGGCGTAAATTTCTGTAGCTCTGTAACCACTGATCCCATCAGTTGACAAATCAAATATCCAAAGTTAAATATTAAATATTATAACCCAGTGTATCAAACACCAAAACTCATTTTTGGAGCATAGTAAGATATTAACATTACCTAAATATATACAACCAAAATTTCTCTCATTTATCTTTCGAAATACAAAAGTTACGAAGTATTTGCCAAAAATTAACATTTTTCCAATAGAATTGAATTTTAATATATGAAACGTGCCACTTCCGGAATAACAATTCCGCCCATTTTAAGAATAGTGTAACGTAGAGATGGGCACGTGAGTGAGTTTTGACTCACATTCACTCACGCTCACGAAAGAATTTTTTTAATCACGCACACTCACTCACGGTCTTTTTTGCTCTACTCACTCACAATCACGTGAGTAAAATTAAGATTCAATCACAATCACGCGTGATCACGCGTGATTCACGTGAATCACGCTGAATCACGTGTTTTTGTTTCAGAATGCATAAAAATACATATTTCATTTGTATATGTTGGTGATATTGGTTGACCGAGCGTGGCACCTCTAATAAAACCTACATCTTTAAACGCAATAATGATTTTAGGGAGTTTGATAAATTATATCTTAATTTTTAACGGAGATGGAAATGTGGAAGACCTTCGATGTGCTGTTCATATAAAAACCAAAAAATTGTGTCGAAAAATAATTCTCCGGTAAAGAATTCGTGTAAAATCTTTGAGAATTGTCCATGGAAAAATGATCTCTGGAAAAAAATTATCAATAAAAGAATAGTCTGGAGTAGAATTTACGAGGGATGAATTGACTTTGTGAACAACTATTTTTGAAGCGATTTTATTGGTTACTACATTTATAACTCGAATAAAAACTGGACCCCATACGAACCTCTGGAACAAACTAAACTTAATAAACAAAGGAAGTCAATACAGAGTTATCATGTATAGTGGGTATATCGACAAAAAAAATGCGTTCAATGTCTATTTCCATGAACGGTCGTATGAAACTAAGCAAAAACTATTGACATGACCCCACAAAAATTGACTAGCCCATACTAAGTACGGCTGGTTTACAGGGGTTAGATCAATTGTTGACTGAAATCTTGCAACATATTCTGAATTGAAGAAGGGGTATATGACGGTCGGTTTGATTTATTATAGTTCTGAATAGTGGGTAGCCGGCACCCAAAGCCATCTGAGTTCAAGGGGTGGCCCTACTTGTTCTGTAGTTTAGCAAAAATATAGAAAAATTGAAAAAAATAAAAAAGAGATATTTTATTTTATGAAACATTCGACTCATTCACGAAAAAAATTTACTCACGCACACTCACTCACGGTATTTTTTGGTCTACTCACCCTCACTCACAATCACGTGAGCAAAATTAGAATTCAATCACAATCACGCGTGATTCTCGCGAATCACGCTGAATCACGCTCACATGCCCATCTCTAGTGTAAGGTACATTCATAAACTAATATAAAAAAAAAATTATTATCTAGCTATAATCTCTATTTATAAAAGAGTTACAGTTAAAACAGTATCAAACAAAAAAATTTATATACACCCGGAAAAAAAGTCCATCAAATACCATTAAAATTTTTCAATAGGACAATTATTGATTTAAAATCAAGTATTGAAACCTAAACGAATAACGGTTTCGATTTCGGTTTCGTTTTTTTCCGCGTTTCGGTTTCGGTTTTAAGTTTTTATAACGAAACGGTTTCGGTGTACCGGTTCCAAGTTACGGTTTCGGTTTTGATATCGGTTTTTGTATAAAATTTCTTTTTTTTCCATATTTTTCAAATAACTAAACATTCTTTATATGGTGCTAAGTTATGTTCAAATTGTTATATTGGGGTAAAGTGGGAAACGTAATTTAAATAATGTTTGTTTTAATTGATTTCGCAAAGAAAAAATGTCAATTCAAAACTTCGTGATCAAACCAATGAAGAGCAACATTTTGACTTCACCTGAGATACGTTCTGATTTGCAAAAGAGATCAGAGAAGCGAACCTTTAACAAGAGCAACAAGAATACATCGGTAAATATTCTTAAAATTCATAAGGAGAAGAATTTTGTACAATGTCCATCCATAAAAGCCAAAGAAATTAAATTTCAACAATTCAGTGAACTGCAATATCTGCCTTATACTTGAAATGTTCGAACTTGTGGAACTTGCACTTCATTTTTCGTATTTTCTTAAGTAGGTACTGAGATTTTAATAATTTAATACTTTTTTTCAAATTTTTTCTCGCATTACCATTGTTTTCTATTACCTTATTATAATTTTTTAATCCTTAATATATATGTAACGGTTTCGGTTTTAAAAATGAAACGGTTTTAAACGGATATCGGTTTCGGTTACGGTTTCAATCCTTGCAAAAAATAAATCTTTTCATATAAATTCAATGGAAATTTCATTGTATTTTCTAGTATTTAATTTTTAATAGTAAAAAACTATTATTTATATAGTATTTTTATCTGGGTGTACAAAATATGACACTTTAATTTTTCATATTTTTTCACAGCGAGTTAGGTATAACTATAAACTATATGAATTTAAAATTTTATATATCTTTTGCTAACCATATCAGGGATATAAAAGTGTCATTGCTCCTTTTCCAATTCCGCCTTTTTTTATAAAACTGTAATGTACCAGTATAAATTAACGTTGTTTAAAGTTTCGTCCACTTCAGTGTTACCACCTTTAAATTTGAATTATCCACAAAATTAAAAAAAAAAATACACAATTTGACTACAAATTAAAAAGTATAATAAAAAGTGACGTTGGGAACCAAAAAAGGCTAAGTCCATTTTTGAAAAAATTGAGTTGAACCAGGATTCGTATCATAGATCTGGTATTACATATATGTATTTTTAACATTTCACAACATTTTTAAACATGTAAAAGTTATGTCGGAAATTAAAAAATTGATAAGCAAAAGTTTGCTAGATAATGACCGAAGACCAGGGGCCGGATTCCCATTTTCTCCTAGCTAAAGCAAAAATTCTATCGTTAAAATGCTAAAAAGCTAAGTTTCAGCTAAAATTCGATTCTAAGTTTCGAGCAGCTAAGCTAAAAATATTTTTAGATTGCTCAGAAATTTTGAAGTTATTTTATTTTATTTTATTTCATTTGTAGTTTAAAGTTTTCATTTGGCCAAATTGATTATACTGAGTTTTACAATGGTAAAGTAATATTAAATGTTATAAAATAAACTATATGGGCCATTCCACACCAAATCGACCAGCGGTTGGAACTCACCTTCTTCGATTTCAATGAAATTTTGGGAACTGATAAACTGAAAAGAACATTATTTTTTAAAATATGATGCCATCAAAATACCATCTTGAAATTTTGCATGAATATTTACAATAAATTGACGAAAATTTAGAATTTTTTCAGAATTTTAAAAAGGGTCCTTTTTGAGGACCACACTTTACAGTGCAAAGATAATGACCATGGACCACAGGTTAACGTTTAAAAGTTACAACTTAATTTTTCTAAAAGCTTTTTCTATTAGCTTTAAAACGAGTTATTAACGCAGTTTCTAGCGTTTCTAGTTCAAAAGATATTTTTTTCCAACTTTGAGCCACTGTTTCTCTGGAAGTAGTGGTCGGTTAGTGCATGTCTCAATACCCTTTATCAGTTGCCAAAATTTCATTAAAATCGAAAAGGTAAAATCTCAAATTTGACTTTTTTTGGTCGATTTGGTGTGGATGGGCCCATATACAAACTGTATGATAAAGCAATATATTTTAACTTAAAAATAAACCCACCCAGTACGAATATGAGGGAATTGAGATTAAAATGCTAATAAACAAGCGGAAATACGGAATTTAATGACAGCAGACAGCAAAACGAAATATATGTAAATATTTGAACTCCAAAAATGTATATAGTTATAAATATATATTTTTGATTTTATTTATTAGTTATTGTTATTGTTTATGTCAAATTTTCTATAAACACAATTTAAGAGTTTTCATATGCATGCAGCAACAGTGAATTGATGAAATGTAATTCGCGTGCAAGATACAATTTTGTATTACTGATTAACCAGAATTTTGATTAATTTAAAATAAAACAATTTTATTCAATAACATTTGAACATTTCGTCAACTTAAATAAAGTGAAAATTTATATAATAAAAAAATTAAAGGAAAGAAAAATAGTTAAAATTCTACTACTAGTAGAAATTCTGATTAATCAAAATGCTGATTAATCAATAATCAGAATTTTGCCCTATCAGAATCCTGATTAATTGTTCTGATTAAAGGAAAATTTTGATTAATCAATTATTAATACTTATTTGATTAATCAAATAATATTATTAATCGATTAATCGCACAGCCATATTAAAGAATAGTTTTGTATCATTTTTTGCGATTATTTTTAAAATTAAAAACATTTAAAAATCACTTCAGTTTTTCACTATGTTTACAATTAAATACATCGTGAAACATAGCAATTAACACTCTCAATATTTGAACTCCAAAAATGTATATAGTTATAAATATATATTTTTGATTTTATTTATTAGTTATTGTTATTGTTTATGTCAAATTTTCTATAAACACAATGTAAGAGTTTTCATATGCATGCAGCAACAGTGAATTGATGAAATGTAATTCGCGTGCAAGATACAATTTTGTATTACTGATTAACCAGAATTTTGATTAATTTAAAATAAAACAATTTTATTCAATAACATTTGAACATTTCGTCAACTTAAATAAAGTGAAAATTTATATAATAAAAAAATTAAAGGAAAGAAAAATAGTTAAAATTCTACTACTAGTAGAAATTCTGATTAATCAAAATGCTGATTAATCAATAATCAGAATTTTGCCCTATCAGAATCCTGATTAATTGTTCTGATTAAAGGAAAATTTTGATTAATCAATTATTAATACTTATTTGATTAATCAAATAATATTATTAATCGATTAATCGCACAGCCATATTAAAGAATAGTTTTGTATCATTTTTTGCGATTATTTTTAAAATTAAAAACATTTAAAAATCACTTCAGTTTTTCACTATGTTTACAATTAAATACATCGTGAAACATAGCAATTAACACTCTCTAATAAGTTTTATTTAAAAATCCAAACATTATTTGTAAATCTAAGTATATATCTTGAAGGTATAAATTACCTAATTGAACTCTTCTTCGTATGCCAAATTTTGGCATCAATGAAAAGTTGACTCTAAATTTCAAAATTATTAAGTAATTTTAGCATGTAATTCGAAGCTAAAAAAAAAAATCTGAATCGAATTTTTCATTTTTAGATAACTTAAATGTAAAAATATTTTTCGTGCACCATCAAATTTTTAGATATTGCAAAGTAAAATAAGAGTTAGAATTTTTATCTGAATCGAAATTCTTGCATATATTGAATTGATTTTTTTTGCGTTAGTGTTTTAGCTTTAGCAACTTTTGGAATCCGGCCACAGAACATCGAATCCAAATTTTTAATGAACATTACTAACATTTCCTTAGTGCACATTTTTCTATGTCGCAGGTTGTATATTTATTCATCCAATAAATAAATATTCATATGTTATTCAATAATATTTTTTCATATTGGTATAAATTAAATACATAAAAGTGCGCATAAAAATTTGGCAATAAATCAAGGTTTGTAAAATTGTTCGAAATAAATTGGGACAGGCAAAACATCGTATCTACGTTTTTCTTCAAATACTTCTGCAAGTAATGGATATTTTAGATATTATTTTAAGCTGATTTAAATGACACTATACGAAAAAAAAATATTAGAATATTGATCTACTCAATTTTGAGACTTTTCTTCTCCTGCGAAATTTGTTTTTTTGTTGGTTACGATTAGGGATGTGCCGATATGTTGGTTACAGTTATTTCTTCACCGTTACTCTAAAGTAACGGTGACAGCCAAATACTTCAGTAACAGTGATTGCTACTTTAATATATTTGTTGTGAATATTCGCAATAACAGGCAAATACCAATCACTGTAGTTGTTATTCGAATGAAAAAGAACAGCCTGTTAGAGTTAAAATAAAACCTTGTTATAGAAATACCTTGTGATACACAGCTATAATTTCTGCTTCTGAATAACAGGCTGCTCTTTTTCATTCGAATAATAACTACTGTGATTGGTATTTGCCTTTTATTGCGAATATTCACAACAAAGATATCAGTTGCTATGAATCACGGCTACTGGAGTATTTCCATAACAGGGTGTTATTTTTACTCTTGAATAACAGGCGGCTGTTCTTTTTCATTCAAATAATAACGACAGTGATTGGTATTTCCCTGATTTGTGAATATCGCATCTGTGATCAAAATAACTGTAATTTGAGTAACCGGTATTTTTAACTGTTATTCAAAAGTAGCAATAACGGTCAGTAACAGTGACTGAAAAGTAGCAACTTTGCCCATCACTAGTTACGATATACTAGATAGAGATAAGATAACATTTTTGATTTAAAATATTGGGCAAAGTCTGTACAAACTATATCTAAAATATTATATAAGTTGTGTTTCGTCAGGCTCGAGGTCAGGTCAGATTCAATAATTCGGACACCTTCGGTGTCCGTCTTCAGGAAATTATTAAAGCTACAACAACGAAATATGACAACAATATATTAATTAAATTAAATGACAACATTAATACAAAAACATTCACGTAAAACAATTAAATAAATAGTTCTTACAATTAAGGTAAGTCTACGTCTGCTTATAGCGACAATGTTGCTGTTACTATATTTTGATTTTTTTTGTGCTTTGTTATGATGTGTCTGTAGATTTGAGCGCAATTCTCTGTGTCCGTTTTGTAGTTCATTCGTGATTCTTGTCGTAAAATTTTCACCTCTTCTATGTTCGGCGAGTGTCGCATTGTGGTACAGTGGGCTGCTAGCGCTGTTTTTTGGTCACTTGTTCTATTCCTTATTTTGTAGTCAAATTTGTGTGCAAAAATTCTTGTCCTTCATTTTGATTTTGTTGTTCCAACATATACTTTATTGCCTATGTTGGATCCGTCTCCGTTGCATGGTATTTTATAGATAACGTTTGATTTCTCCATTTTGTCCAATAAATATATTCGCACAGATATACTGTCTAAAGACGACGGATCCTCAAATACTTCAATAACATAACGTACTGCTCCAGAAATTTTTGATGATTGCCATATAAAAGTTCAGTAAGCAATAGTGTTTTATAATCTATCTGGAAATATGTTTGAAACTCTTTAAATTTTGCTTTTGTAGTATCTCTGATATATCTGATTCTAAATTACACAAAAATGAAATTACACAAAAAATACACATGCAGTTCAAAAATGCACTGGAACTACCCAAAAAGTGGCAACACTGGTCCACTTACTTCTAAAAATACAAAGGTTATAGAGTCTAATATAGACTAATAGTTACAAACATTTTGTATATAACCTACATATTTAATCGCATATTTAATCGCGCTAATCGCAAGTAACAAACATACAGTAAATAAAAACATTCATATATTTATCTCTTAAAATTCAAACATTTTTCATTATTCTTATTCATACGTAAAAAGTGCCACTAGCCCTTTTCCAAGTCTGCCCATTTTTTCAAAACTACTCTATTAGACTTTTTGATCATTTTGTTCATTTATACAAATGATTAAATTGAACAAAATTTTGAATCGATTGGATAATGGTAATCTTATCATTATGAATCAAAATAATCATGTATTGAAAAACTAAGTATGGATTGTTATAGAGTTTAGTCTAAACAAATTTATGATTTCAGTTTTTTTGATCAAACGTACTGATTAAAAGCTATATACCAATAATGAGACAAACCTATAAAATTAAGATTTCTCTTCTATCACACCCTGTGATAGAAGAGAGATGAATTACTTACTTACTTATTTGGCCATTACAACCCATGATGGGTCTCGGCCGCAGCAATTACGTCTCGCCAGTCGCTTCTGTATTGCGCGCGCTGGTGCCAGTTTTGCACTCCAAGTGTTGTCAGGTAGTCTCGCACTTGGTCGCTTCACCGGAGATTCGGACGCCCTCTCCTACGTTGACCACCACTGGGTACAGAATTGAACACCTTTTTTGTTGGAGCGCTTTCATCCATACGCTCGACATGCCCAAGCCAGCGTCGACGCTGGATCTTAATGCGTCTGACTATGTCAGCTCTTACAATCTTCTCCATTGTTAGAAGTCACACTATAGGAAATCGCCTTGTCTGAAACCTCGTTCGGTATTAAACGTATCGAAGTGGTTGTTCCCAATATTCACTGAGCAACGTGTGTTGCTCCGGGTTATCCTGCACAGCCTTATAAGTTTCGCAGGTATACCGAACTCAGGCATGGTGGCGTATAGGCGACTTCTTATCGGACTGTGGAAGGCAGCTTTGTAGTCGACGAAAAGGTGGTGGGTGTCGATCTGTCTTTCTTTGGTCTTTTCCAGGATTTGGCGCGAAATGGGTTCTATGGTGGATTTGCCAGGTCTGAAGCCGCACTGATAAGGTCCAATACGTCTGTTGACGATTGGCTTCAGTTTTTCACATAATACGCTCGTTAGAACCTTATACGCGATATTGAGGAGATTTATCCCACGGTAGTTGGCGCGTTTCGTGGGATCCCCCTTCTTAAGGATTGGGCAGAGTATACTGCGATACCATTCGCTAGGCATCATTTCTTCTGACCATATTCTTCTGATGAGCTGGTGCATGCTCGTTACGAGCTCATCGCCTCCGGTCTTAAACAACTCAGCAGGCAGACCATCCGATCCTGCGGCTTTGTCGTTTTTCAGCCTGTTGATGACTGTGCAGATCTCATCACGGTCAGGCGGCGGTATGTCAACGTCGTCGTCTGCAACTGGGGTTGTCAAGCAGTCTTCCCTATCGACGGAGTAGTTGTCATCATCGCCTACTAGAAGATCAGAGAAGTACTCTCTCCATAATCTCAGTGTACCCTGGACATCTGTTACTAGATTCCCGTCATCGTCCTGACAGGAAGAGGGTCCGGTCTAAAACCTCCGGTCAGGCGTCTTATCTTCTGAAAGAATTTCGAGCCTCGTTCCTGTCGCCATGCATCTCAATATCTTCACACTCGCGTCTTTCTAATTCTTTGGAATCCAAGCACCTCTTCGGCAGCCGTACGCATTGAGCGGGAGACGTATGTCCACTGCGCACATATATCATCGAGAGAGGGAGTGCCTTGGGCAAGCAGGTGTGAGAGACGAGCGGTAAAGGCTTGTTGGGTCTGTTGTGTGTGCAGCTTACTGACGTCTAGCTTTCTTTGCATTTTTTTGGCATTAAAGTCGCCAATCACAATTTTGATGTCGTGTCGGGGGCAGCGCTCATAGGCTTCGTCAAGGCGCTCATAGCAAGTCTCATTGGTTTCATCGTCCTTCTCATTCGTCGGAGCGTGCGCACAAATATGGCTGATGTAGAAGTATTTAGCCTTGATGCGGATTGTTGTCAGTCGTTCGTTCACGGGTGTGAGCCCAGAGACAAGGTAGCGGAGTCTCTTGTCGACTACAAATCAACAACCAAATTCATTTTAGGATATCAACTGTTTCGTGTGTCGAGCAGATTCGCTGCTACTGTGTTTGAAGGTTTCTACATCTAATGCTGTTCGTTCTTCTGTCCTTGTTATTATTTTATTGCTGCATTAGGATATTTTCAGTTTCTGAAGATCGTTTCACATATTTTGATTTTTGCCAAAAATCGTTTGTTGATCTTTTTTATGTTTTTGCCGATCTTGTCAATCTGGAAAAAAATATGCATACAAAATTACTAATTATTATAAACAATTAATTAAATAAATTTCAATTATTACATTTAACTTATTATTATTAATAATAAAATATTTATTATAATTCTTTTATTATTAAAATTGTTACCAATTTTAGAAATACCATTTTTACCAAGAATTTATCTCATTACCAAATTAAAAAAATAAATCATATCATCAATAATATAATAATAAATTATAAATTATAAATTATAAATTATAAATTATAAATTATAAATTATAAATTATAAATTATAAATTATAAATTATAAATTATAAATTATAAATTATAAATTATAAATTATAAATTATAAATTATAAATTATAAATTATAAATTATAAATTATAAATTATAAATTATAAATTATAAATTATAAATTATAAATTATAAATTATAAATTATAAATTATAAATTATAAATTATAAATTATAAATTATAAATTATAAATTATAAATTATAAATTATAAATTATAAATTATAAATTATAAATTATAAATTATAAATTATAAATTATAAATTATAAATTATAAATTATAAATTATAAATTATAAATTATAAATTATAAATTATAAATTATAAATTATAAATTATAAATTATAAATTATAAATTATAAATTATAAATTATAAATTATAAATTATAAATTATAAATTATAAATTATAAATTATAAATTATAAATTATAAATTATAAATTATAAATTATAAATTATAAATTATAAATTATAAATTATAAATTATAAATTATAAATTATAAATTATAAATTATAAATTATAAATTATAAATTATAAATTATAAATTATAAATTATAAATTATAAATTATAAATTATAAATTATAAATTATAAATTATAAATTATAAATTATAAATTATAAATTATAAATTATAAATTATAAATTATAAATTATAAATTATAAATTATAAATTATAAATTATAAATTATAAATTATAAATTATAAATTATAAATTATAAATTATAAATTATAAATTATAAATTATAAATTATAAATTATAAATTATAAATTATAAATTATAAATTATAAATTATAAATTATAAATTATAAATTATAAATTATAAATTATAAATTATAAATTATAAATTATAAATTATAAATTATAAATTATAAATTATAAATTATAAATTATAAATTATAAATTTTAAATTATAAATTATAAATTATAAATTATAAATTATAAATTATAAATTATAAATTATAAATTATAAATTATAAATTATAAATTATAAATTATAAATTATAAATTATAAATTATAAATTATAAATTATAAATTATAAATTATAAATTATAAATTATAAATTATAAATTATAAATTATAAATTATAAATATAAAATATACAATATAAATATTAATTATTGATTAAATTAAAAATTAAAGCTTTAATTTTGTAATGATTGGTAAAAATTGTATTTCTAAAATTGGTAACTATTCTAATAATAAAAGAATTATAATAAATATTTTATTATTAATAACAATAAGTTAAATGTAATTTGTAATTGAAAATTGTAATTTTTGTAATTCCAGATTGACAAGATCGGCAAAAACATAAAATAGCTCGAGAAACGAGAAAAGTGATGTACTATTAAAATTTTCATGTTTTTTATTTTTTGTTTCTATTTTTATTATTTGGTACTCAAAGTTCCAGACAGGACAGATTTCCATTTGCTGTCAAAAATTTTCTAGAATTACTAGGAAAATTTTGTTTACATTTTTGGAAATGCCGAGGAAATTCTGCTTTAGAAACAGTCGATTCAACTCTTTAAAAACATTGTTTCAGTTTACTATGGTAATAAATGCATTTTTTGGTTTCGGACGGGACATCGAAAACCCTTATACAAAAATCGTAAATTTTCCGTTATTTTATTTTGGATCATTATTTTTAAGCTTTAGAAATAATTATTAATGTTAACTGAAAAAACAGAAAATAATGTTTTGTATCTGTATGTCCTTAAAGTTAATTAATTTGGTTACTCAAAATACATTAAAAATGGGTATATATACATATTGCATAGTAACATAACTTTATGAATATTTTTTTATATGTTACCGTTAACGGAATAGAAATTTCTTGTTAGATATTTAGATTCAGATATTTAAGATTCCAAATCAGTTGATATTTCAAACATTTCAGCATTTTGAATTTTTCGGACGTTTTTCTGGAAATGCCCATATGCTGACCCTATGACATGGATGGATAAATTTGTAGAATCATCTAAGTATAGCACTCCTAGCCTGCATCACTTCTAACCCAAAAATCGTGGGGGAACTTAAAGTTTTTGTATATGTTTCGGACATCATCCTCCCCTAGTATTTTATGACCAAAATGAATTTTTACGTTAATTTTTTTTTGTTTGTCTAAACTTTTAAGTTTAGCCACTAAAACTACCCAAAAATATTTCATGTAATTTGTCCACTATTATGGGTCATAACAAGTGCGAAAAAGTATTTTTTTTAAATAGTCCTTTTTTGAGCATTATATCCTTAAATATCATTAAATGATCTACACACGGATCAACGTGCATGAACGTTTTTTGTACCAAATTTTCAAGAAAAATTGAATTTGATTTGTATTATCTTCTTAAGTATTAAGGACAGCGAAATGGGTTTTGATTTGTTTGGTACATACATTCATGCACGTTAATCCGTGGTATTCAAGGATATAAAAGCTCAAAAAGGACTATTTTTGAAAATAAAAACTATTTTTTGTTACCTAGTTTTTTCAAACTTTTATAGTAGAATTCTGTGTGAAAATTATGAAAATGTGTTTTTTTCTGAATAAAGTATCAAACCAAAAAAGGCTTGCAAGGAGCAGGTTACCGTTATCCAATCGATGGTCAAATTAATCTTTCAAAAAATGAAGAAAATGAGCCGGTACCGATACTAATGTATATCTTCCTTATAATTGAATCTTAACTTGTCAATTTATTTTTTGTACAACAAAAGTTTCATATTTAAGCGACGAAAAAATTGCCAAGAATTGTTTCCTTTAGGAACTGTTTGTTAAATCATATTTCATAAAATTGTAGTACTATTTCAATTAGTCTATCATTATAATCTTATCTGTTTATAAATTAAAAATATGTAAGTTAATTGGTAAAAAAATAATTTAATCTCTTTGCAGGATGTCATCAAAAGTATTGAAAAGGGTTATAGGCTTCCAGCTCCAATGGATTGTCCTGAGGCATTATATCAATTAATGTTGGACTGCTGGCAAAAGCAGCGAACCCATCGTCCAACATTTTCTAGCATTGTGTCTACTTTAGATAATTTAGCAAGACAGCCACAAATTTTGCTTACAACCAGAAGCTCACCTGAAGCTGATGGAGCACATATAATGGATACACAGCGCGGTCACAACATATTCGTAAATACTGATTTATGGCTGGAAAGCATAAAAATGTCACGATATTCACAACATTTTAAAGAGGCTAATTTAGTAACTGCACAGCAGGTAAGATTTTAAATAACTTAATATTGTGTATTATTTTTATAAAACCTATTTCAACAGATTTCCAGATTAACTGCTCAACAATTATCCGACATGGGAATTACATTAGTTGGTCATCAAAAAAAGATCTTACATCAAGCCAGACAATTGGACACCATAATTTAGCAACTTATTTTAAAAAACGGAATTGTACATACTGCATTTTAAAATATGCTTTGTTTAAGCGTTATCAGAATAGTAGTTTCAGTGTAGACTCTGGACATATACTAAATGCCGAATATACAAACTAGTTTTATTTCAAGCTTAATCAAATATGTTAAAAAATATTAAATCGTACTTTTATTGAGCTATACATTTTTTTAAGATATCGTGTACTTTATACAGTTACTTATATTTAAATTAATGTGCTTTGAAAATATGGAAACATTTTCAAATATTTTAAAATTATTCAATAATCAAATAGTAAAACAAAATCTTACAGAAACTGTCCAAGGCTTTTATAACAGCGACTTATATAAAAGATTGTGATATATATGCTCGATTTTTATTATGTATATCCAGCCTATGTATATAATTGCCAATGAAGATGCATATACATTTTTACATCAGGATATTAAAAAGTACTTCTGATATAAGTGGTTGTATGTTTTTTGTCGAATACGATATTTTTACAGCATGATAGGCTTTTATGCAGGGGCGGATATATATTTTGGATTTTTTTTTTAATTTTTATTAATTGGTACATATTTGCAATGATTACTTTTCATTTGAGTACATATATGTATGCTGATTAGACTGACAATGGAAAATTATGATTTCGAATCGAGAGAAGGTCACCCCCTAGAAATGCTCTATTGGATGAAAAAATCGATGTGAGGAATTTTCAGCGAAATCCGATTATGGGAAATGGACCCGCCGGACCTCAAAGTAAGCGTTTTCGTACGACAATCGACAATTTTAAAATTGTATTGAAATTATGTCTCTCAACACATTAAACTTAAAAGGTGTGTTAGTCATCAGTTGGAAAATTTAATTAGCTTTCAACAAAATATAAATAAAAAAACGGATAAAAAATACATAGGAAGTGATTATTTTCACAGACATCCTTCGTTTTTTTATTTTCATCAGTCACGCCTAGTCTGAAATACTTTAAACTCAAAAGTTCGATTCCCATCTCAAATTTATTTTGAATATGTTTTTGACATTCCTTGTGATTATTTTAGGATTAATAAAAAAAATTGTAGACTTTTTAAAATATAGCGATAATAATGCATTTTTGATGCAGTTTTTACTTTTTTTTTTTAGTAATTAATAAATAATCTTAATAACTTAATTTCATCTTAAAATAATCGATAGTGATTTTAAAAACATATTCCAAAAAAATTTGAGATGGGCATCTACTTTTGAGATTAATTTGTTTCAGGCCAGGCGTAACTGATGTAAATAAAAAACGAAGGATGCCTGTTTAAATAATCACAGCTTCTGTATTTCTTATCCGATTTTTTACATTTATAGTTTGTTGAAAAGCTCATTTAGTTTATTGCGTTTGAGAGACGTCATTTAAATTCAATTTTGAAATTGTTGATTTAGGTACGAAAACGCCTACTTTGAGGTCCCGGCGCGTCCATTTTCCAAATTCGGATTTCGCTGAATTCTCCACATCGATATTCTATTTCAATAGAGCATTTCTAGGGGGAGACCTTCAAAATCAAACTCGATGATTTATTTTCATACAAAGTCATTGTCAGTCTAATGCTCATATAGGTAGGTGTACCAGTTTTCGATTTCTCTAGGATATCACTGGTACGCCGGTTTGGTTTTGGTTAAAGTTTGGTCACAAACAAATGGCACAGTTTGAAGAAAAATATTTCAGACAGAATACGAAAAGCCAAACAGCATTACAATTAAACTTATTCATTTTTAAAGTTTCTTCAATATGGATCCATCACTACAGAATCATGTCGAACAGGATTATGATAACATTGCATTGTGATCATTCTAGGCTATGTATAACATTTTAAGTATCTAGATCATCGGGAAGTTAGTTTAAAATGAATTACATAATTTGTACAGAACGTACAGACAAGAAAGCGAGCTAAAAAAAATAATTCCATAAATTAAAAGTATTCATCGAATGTTTAATAATGGTACTTCTGTTTTATTGTAGCGTCATTCCTTACAATGACTTTTACATAAAAATTTAAATACAAAATTTGTAAAAATATTTGAATTTATTTTTAATTGTCTATGATTATGAGATTATGAGATTTAATATTGAAACATTTTGATATAGAACTTAAAATATATAGAACTCGAGTTGCGTATTCCTGAGAATCTTAGTCAAAATACAATGTTGTATATTCGTATACAATTTAAAGTCTACCTACTATTTTTGACAACCCCCTTTTATTGACAATTTTAAAAGATTAAAATTTCAATCTATATTGGTAGTTTGTAATTTAAAAACCCGCAAATGTAGCAAACTAGCAGGGACCCATGCTTCGCTGTGCACGTTTTTTTTTTAATTAGTTTTATAAATGTAGTAACCAAATCAAAAAAAATCTCCGCCAAAAACACTTTTCTCAAAGACAATTCTTCCCCATAGAAATCTTCCCCATAGTCTTCCCAATAGAAGTTTTAGAGTGGTGATTTTTAGTGTGTTGTGATTTAATGTTGTGAGTTTTAGTGTGGTGAGTTTCGTTGTGGAGAATTTTGGTGTGGTCAATTTCGGTATGGTGAGTTTAAAAAATTTGGGGTGGTTGATACCCTGATGTGAAATATCTGGATATAACTATAATAACTGTTGATATACACAAATGAAAATGTAACTTCAATGGGGCGTTCCACGCCATGTGGTCCAGTTCCGCCCACATTCGGCGAGACTGTTTAGAATGAATAATTATAACGCTGACCATAATTTCATTAAATTTTTTATCCCAATTGCTGATAAATTGTGTTTTTAATTTATGGCAGGTGCCACGCCCAATCCACCAACCTCACCGAGATATAGCCTATACTCTGCCTATAGCCTATTGTGTCAAAATTCGATTCGGTTGAGCAGTTTAGACGTCTATTCGGAAAAAACATACATACATACATACATACACACATACATAAGAAAACAGAATGTTTATGAGAGTGTTGCTTCAACTAAAATACTTCTCGATTTAACAATTAATTTTGCCTATTACCCAAAAAATGTTACCAATATTTTTAAATATATTTTTTTTATTGAATAAATATAAATTGACATGAGGATCTGCCGCCTCTGTCTTCTAACTAAAAAATGTCCTTCCTTCCGAAACTTTCTGGCTTGCTTTGCTTTTTCCACTTCATCACTGTATATAAATATCATTTTTCTGTAATTTTGCTTGAAATATGTTCGACTTCTGTGAGTCTTGGATTTTTTAAATTACAAATTAAGTACAAAATGTATTAATGATACAATTTGTACAAAATGTGTAACTCTCCAAACTCCCCTGAGCTATGTCCAGATTTAAACTTTTTGGATTAAATAAATCAATTCTTTGAAAAATATTGATATTTTGTAAAACTGAAATAAAATAAGCGCTAGTTGGATGAGCGTTATCAAAAATGTTAAAAAAAGTGTCCAACGGCTGATGGGGGGCTGGAAGACTAAAATACGGAAATTCGTCATATCTCATTCAGAAATTTAAACCTTTAACTATTTTAAAAACTATGGAAAACTATGGTATTGTTCTTCTTTTGTGATATAATTTTTTTCTTTTACCATGTTAAGTTTTTAAGTTATTAATTAAAGAAAATGTAAAAATAATTTCGCTAACACGCTTTAAAAAAATAAATGTATTCATTTATTTAATCTGTTACTTAGCCATGTAGAAAACCAGAAACTTCAAACTCAAAGAAACTTCAATTTAAAACAGAAATAATGACGTCTTTAATTTACAAAATAATAAAACAATGCGGATCCATACGTCGTTCTTAGAGGGTGATGATTTTGAAAAATGATCATATATATATGTCATTTTTCAAAATCGTCCCCTCTAAGAACGACGTTTGGATCCGCCCCTGGTTGGCAAGAGTTATTATTCTGCTAATCTCCAGACTGACGTTGCTTTCTTTGATGTTGGTACCTAGGTAGACGAAATCTTTCACAACTTCGAAGTTGTTGTTAGTAGTATGTTTGCGCCGGTTCTGGCTCAAAGGGGCTCCATGGAGCCATAAGGAGCCATGAGGAGCATTTTTTTAACAGAGGTGTTGTTATTGTTTTCAATAGGGATCATTTTTTAACAGAGGTCTTGTTAGTGTATTTCAGTTGAGATCAGTTTTTTATCAAAACCGTTCTACTTGTTTTCATATGGAGTATTTTTTAAGATGTGTGGATCATATTTTATCAAAAGCGTTCTAATTATTTTCATACGGAGTATTTTTTAACATTGTTGGATAATATTTTATTGTTATTGTTTTCAATAGGGATCATTTTCTAACACAGTAGTTGTCCCCCACGTGGTGGTTACCTTGACGTGGTGTGGGGGCTTAAGTTACAATGACTCAATAAGGCTAAGCAGACGGAAACTTTTTTTTTTAAGTTTCTGGTAGGGTCACCCTTGTCAGACAGGCTTGTGATGAGTAATGAACTAAATACTACCATAGTATTTTTTATTGGTGGGGTGGCAGACTCTAAAGAAACCCCTACACCACCGCGATGGGTCAACATAAAGATTTAACTACTCCACAAAAGTGGCAATCCACCCGCTTCGACGCCCAACTGGAAGCTAAACTTCCATTGGAGACCGGACCCGGATCTCTGAATACAGAGGTCAGGTTGTCCGATGCCCAGGTGAGTAGGAGAAGGAAGAATAAAGCGAAAGATCGCAAAGAGGCTGAATAGGCTAAAGGCGACGCTGGAGCTTTCTCTTCCCCAGCTACCACAGCAAAACGCGATAGATCGGTGGAGGTTACTCCGACTGAAGCCGGACCATCCGCTGCTGCTGTGGTGGCTGCCAATGCACCTGAGAAGCGCAATGGCAAGACATTTAAAACCTTCACTGCTACTGCGAAACCCCGTAACTCCCAGAACTCGACAGTTTCCAGTGATATTGCTTCCACAAGCAAGAGCACTGGTGCTTCATGTTCCGGATCGGCTGCGGATGAACTGCCTTCAACATCCACTGGCAGAGGTATGCTAGCAATATCATATCGTGATGCTGCTCGCAAAACTTATTCGGTTGCGATTATTGGCAAATTGGGGAAGGAGCAAAAGATGAATGATGCAGAAGTAAAACACTGCACCGATCATCTTTGGCGGCTAGTCAGCACCGGCGGTGTCAGTGCAAACGCAAAAGACTATGAGACGAGTGATGGCATCATGAAGGTGCTATGCTCTTCACAAGACAATTTCGATTGGATTGCAACAGCCGTTGCTAAAATCCCCCCCTTGGGCAAATCGCGCTTCGCTGTTTTCAGCGGAGACGAACCCAAACGCAGGCGAGCAATATGCTGGATACCTGGTCCTATCAGGAAAACAGCGGAAGTGTTTGCCTGCCTACGTGCTCAGAACCAGGGCATCGAAACGAACGGATGGAAAATCTATAGCCATAAACCAGAGCGAGGTCCGGAGGACAAGGAGGGCTCAACCCTGGTTGTTGGCTTAGACCAGAAGTCGTTAGATGTCATGCTATCTAAGTACGACAACCATCTAAACTTATTCTTTGGACGGATCAAATACCGAAACAATTCCAAATGAATAGGCATATGATGAGAAACGAGTTAATTATCCTGTCGTGATATTTACTCAGATCAATCTGCAACATTCTAAAGCTGCTACCGCTTTACTAGGTAAGCGGCTCTCCATGTTGCATACATTACCTCACATCACAACCATTCAAGAGCCATGGGTGTATAACAAACGCATCTGTGGTCTTAGTGAACTACGTGGTGAAACCATACTATACGATGTCAAGCCGCAAGGCCTAGAAGCTGTCTTATAGTATCGAAACACTTTACTGTCACCAAGTTAACCCAATTCTGTGGGCAAGACCTGGTGGCAGCCAAAGTGAGCTATGAAAGCGATAGTGGATGGAAACATCTGTTTGTCGCCTCAGGCTACTTCCCCCATGACTCACTACTGCCTCCTCCGCCAAAGGCAATTGTTAAACTCATAGAGTACTGTGATCTTAAAGAGACCGGCCTTATTATTTGCTGTGACGCTAATGCTCAACACACTGTGTGTGGCAGCAGTAAATGCAACGCACGAGGTACCACACTCCTTGACTTCATTATTACCTCCAATCTGAAGATTCACAACACTGGTAATAAACCCACGTTTGTGATTGCTAGAAGACAGGAAGTGATTGACCTAACTTTGTCTAACTGTAGACTGAGAGAGCCAATCTTAAACTGGAATGTTTTTAAAGAATATTCTTTATCGGACCACAGGTATATCGAGTTTCATACTGACCGAGAGGTGCTGCCCTCTTTGACGGTAAGAAACCCTAGAATAAGGAACTGGGCATGCTTCAGACATGAACTTGAGAATTCCCTCAATATTCCTGTCAGAATTCGTACCAAAGAAAGTATTGAGACGTTCGTTCAAGTTATGAACGGTGTCATAAATACTAGTTTTGTACGAACATGTCCGGTACGAAAAACGTTATCCAGACCTCCCGTTCCTTGGTGGAACGCTTGTCTTGAAACCTTGCGCAAGGATTCCAGAAAGCTTTTAAATAGCGAACTAAGGAGCAATTTAGACTCTGACTGGTTTCTTTATCGATCTAAGCAGAAAGAGTATAAGAAACTAATTCGTAAATCGAAAAGTGTTTCTTATAAAGACTTCTGCAGTAGCATCGAATCCTGCAGTGAGAATAGCCGATTGGTCAAGTTTCTTAAAAGAGACCGAACTGCCCGACTGGGCTCACTTCGGAGACCTGATGGCTCGTATACTGAGTCTAAGACAGAGGCACTCAGTGTCCTAGTTGAGACTCAATTTTCGGGAAATCAAATCCACATAGGGCCACTTTGTAATCCCAGCACTGGGGACTGCAATAACAACTCTAATGTGACAAAACATGACTGGCAGGTTGCCAGACTGGTTGTGTACGATGAAGCTATCCAATACGCAGTGGCCTCTTTCGATGGCTTCAAGTCACCTGGGCCGGATGGCATCTTTCCAGTCATGCTACAGGAAGGTATAACCCAATTGCAACCATGCCTAAAGAAGATCTTTAGAGCAAGTCTCGCATTTATTCCGACATCCTGGCGTTTAGTTAAAGTAGCCTTCATTCCTAAAGTTGGAAGAGAAGACTATTCCATAGCCAAGAGCTTCAGACCCATTAGTATGATGTCCTTCATACTAAAGTGTCTAAGAAAGACTAGTTAAGCTGCACATCAGAAAAACATCGCTGTCAAGGTACCCACTATCATCAAGACAACATGCCTACCAACGTTGAAACAGCATTGCAACATCTGGTTGGCCGGATCGAGCATGCTTTTCAGAGGATGGGCATATTTGTTGATAATGCGACTTTTGATGGAATGTGTGACGCAGCTAGAAGACATGGAATAGATGAAACATTGGTCAAATGGCTAAGGTCAATGCTAATGTTTAGGACCATCACTTCTGAGGCGGAGTGCGGTCAGTATATTATGGCAGGGGTGAATAGAGGAGGCGTTTTCTCCCCCCTGCTCTGGTGTATGCTGGTTGACTCTCTAGTCAACGATCTCGATGGACCAGGTCTCTATTCCCAGGCCTATGCAGATGATGTTGCCATTCTTGCCACAGGCTTTTCCCTCAATGAGGTCTGTGTTAAAACACAAAACTCATTGAACCGAATTGACAGCTGGTGTACTGCAAACGGACTTTCCGTCAACCCTCACAAAACAGGGATTGTTCTCTTCACTAGGAAAAGAATAATGACAGGATTATCTCTACCAGTACTTAAGGGTGTCACTATTCCTCTGTCTAACGAAGTAAAATATCTGGGCTTAACTCTAGATAGTAAACTACTTTGGACAAAACATGTTGAAAATAAAATTTCGCGAGCATTGAATGCCTTCTGGCAATGCAGAGGAATTTTTGGGAACACATGGGGACTATCGCCGAGCAAAACCTTATGGATTTACACGGCAATGATAAGACCGATGATATCATATGCATCGGTAGTCTGGTGGAACAAGCTGTCGCGAAAATGCGTGACAACTAGTCTTGCCAAGATTCAGAGAACCGTGTGTCTGGGTGTTACGGGTGCCTTTCCCACTACACCTGGTCCAGCACTGAATAAAATCTTAAACCTACCACCACTTGACATCTTCATCAGAGGCGAAGCCATGAAAGGCTGCTGTAGACTAATACGAGGTGGTTTCTGGTTTAATGTTCCTTGGAATATCATTGACACTCCATTAGACACCTGTCTACTGGAGATGCCCTCTGATGCAATGATAACAGAAATATTACCAAGACGAAATTTTGAGGTCTGCCAACCTGACATTCAAGACTGGCTAACGCCTGACTGTGAGCCAGGTAGAGGGTCACACCGCATTTTCACAGACTGCTCCAGAACCGATCAGGGATCTGGTGCTGGAGTGTTTGTGGAACCGGATGACCGCAGACTTCACTTCGCCTTAGGCGACAATGCCTCGGTATTTCAAGCCGAAGTCTATGCTATACTTATGGCTATGGACTACATTGCGGATAATAGATGGCAGAACAGGGCTATATCAGTTTGCAGCGATAGTCAGGCTGCTCTTATGGCTTTGAACAACCATGTCATCACATCCAAAATTGTACGTCAATGCAGATCACGTCTCAATTGTGTTGGTAAATACAATACACTGAAACTGATTTGGGTGCCGGGCCATAAAGGAGTTTCGGGCAATGAAACATCTGACGAACTAGCACGTGCTGGATCTGAGGATAATCCCTTTGGACCAAAACCTGTGCTTGGACTACCTGCATCTACGGGAAAATTCGTCATCAGCTCTTGGGTCGCCTCCGCACACAAGAGCAGATGGCTGAATGAGACGAAATGCAGATTCTCCAAGCTCATGACACCGACGATAACCAAAAGATCGACCTCGTTTCTACTTTCCTTAAGTAGAAAGGAGTGCAGAAAACGGACGAGACTTCTAACGGGACACAACGCATGTGAAAAACACATGAACGCAATCGGCCTGGCCGAAAGCGCCTTATGTTCTGCCTGCTACGAAGAACTGGCACCACAGAGCACTATCTCTGTGACTGTCCAGCATTTTCTAGAATTAGAAGGCAGATCTTTGGCACAGACGTGATGAGAGAGGATCAGCTTCACCCTCTATCACACAATAGTGAATCTAAGAAGTATCATTAAAAACCAGGGAACTGGGTCACAGCACAATGGATATAACCCTGTCTGAGTGCTGTGGCTCTATTTTTTATCCCACATTAAAAAAAAAAGTTGTTAGTATAATTTCAGGTGTATTATATGTATACTATATACATTATAATGGCATGGAGCAATTGGGATGACATTTTAACATATAGTGTTAATGTTGATACATACATATATATTATATGTATGTTATGAAGGCATGCAGCCGTAAAGAGTAAATTTGTATCTCATATTGTTGTTGGGATAATTATTTCGGAGTAAGCTTTTTTAATGGCAATATTTATAAACGTATTTATAAACGTACGTAATAATTTTGTTGTTGTATATGTTATAGAAGCAATTAAAATTTCAGTTTTATGCTTGATGATTTATTTTGCATGATCATCAAGAGAGTTGAGGAACAAAGGGTTCAATTTAAAACTTTGTTGAGGAACGAATATTGTAATTTAAAACATGGCTATATGAATGAATGTTGTTATTAGACATATATTTTTTGGTGGGTAATTTTTTTGTTGTAAACAGGTAAATGCACTTCTGCATTAATGCATTGCCACATATTTAATTCAAGGTGAATTTTACTATAATGGATATTGTAGTATATTTTTATTTTACAAAGTCATGGTCATTTAATTCGTTTAATTTTCTTATATGAATGAATGGGCCATAAGACTCCATTGGGATCATTTTTATTTAAATTTGCATGGAGCAATAATGCTCCATTGGGATCAATTTTTAAACAACATACTATAAGTTTTAATGATTGAACATGTTAAAACATGTTTAATTTTATTTAGTTTTTTCTTGAGTCAAATTTTATATACTCTCTTTAAAATTTTAATTGAGTATATTTATACTGCTGGAATTATCTTTTTAACTCATTTTAAATAGATATCCATCATATATAAATGGATCGAAATTTGAATTGAAGTTATTTATCGTCTACATTACAATTTGATAGGTACAAAAATATGGTAAGATTTTTTTTTTTTAATTTTTGTATTTATTAATTTATATATATTTTTTTTTATTTTAAGGATTTCGCTGAAATTATTAGTTTAGCAAAAGGAAACCTCTCTACATACATTAGAGTAGATGACTTGACCATTGATCAGGAATTCAGGATTTCTAAATTTGAATGGAAAAACACAATTAATGGAACAAAATTAATTGTACATCTAACAGACAATAGATGGTTTTATCTACCAGCAAGAATTTCTAGAAAAGTTGAAACCGATGATCCATATTTATATAATATAAATGAGAAGAAGTGGTCTATTATTTTTAGAGGACGACAATCTGAATTAATGGGGATGGCTCTATTCGATTTACGTTATGAATAAAAACGTATCTATATACTGACTTTTAAATATATTCATTTTTAAATAAAATATTTAAATATATACATATTGTTTTATTTATTTATTCTTAAAACGATTTGAAACAATATAACAAATAATCAATAAAACTTATGTTTGCATTATCTGCTCAAAACTCAGTATAGCGTTTAATAAAATTGTATCATCATCATAGTCCATGAAATTACAATAATGGCGATCCGCATTTAACATCCTCGGATCGTCTAAGTTAAGAAATAGATGATCTAGTCCATCATCTAACAACCCTTCCTAATTCCAACATCTATCAAATTTACTGACGGGAGTGTTACGACTTCTAGTATTTCAATTTGAGGATTTACTTAATAAAATTTTTATTATTAATATAAAATAATTTTAAAAAATATATTTAGTTATTTACTTACAATTATAAGTTTTTGCCTTTTAATACGAAAAATTATGTTTTCGCAGGATATGCCGCTTCAGATTGTTTTTAGTCGAGAATTTTAAATGTGGACAAAATTCACCCTCCATTTTTTAATGTGTATATATTAAAAGTGTGAAAACGATTAAAATTGATTAGTATATCCATTGTATAGAACACCTTTATACATCAAAGTATGTAATATGATATATGTTTAACTGAATATATAAATTTGAATTCAGCAAAATTTAAAGTATATCTAGTGGAATACACCGGAAGACAATAAAATTCAGAATACGATTTCATAATTTTTGTACATTTTATAACAACTCCGTTTTCTATATTTTACTAAGTAATTTGAGATATCCCTACTATGCAAAAAAATAAATAAAATTTTAATAAGTCAGCAAAAATATTGATGGTAGGTAATGTTGATTTGAAGTTAAATAGCAATATTTAGTGTATATCTATCACTTCAATCCAACGTTTCCAAAAACATATTTTAAAATGTTCGTGTGTGCAATGTGTAAAAAGTCCTACGGGAAGTTATATAATTTAAAAAGGCACATCCTAAATGTGCATGACAATAAAAACTTTACATGTAAAAAATGTAATAAAACGTTCTCAAGGGAATACAATTTAAAAGTTCATTTATCGAAACATGATCAGGAGCTGTATATCAAGAAGACAAAACTACAGGTGGAACCGGTATAAACACACTTGCTTGGGGGCATTATAAAATTAATTATATTAAAGCTTTAAATACTGATTTAGATATTTTTATGAACATAGATATTTAGAAAATTAATATGTAAACATATTAAATATAATGTATAATGTTATATACATGTATAATGTATTAAATTAAATAAACAATAAAATAAAAATTCAATTTTATATATGTAAAAAAAATGCATTTTTATTTAATATTATACCAATTAACATCATCATAATCATTTTGTAATGTTTTATTTCTTTGACGAGTAAGGCGAGGTGAGTATTGATATGGTAACATAGTTTGCTTAGTTTTCGGTGTAATTTTACTTCCATCACTTGACAAAATTCGTACTTTAGGTGATCCATGATTTTAAAAGTTTTTTAAACGTTTAGCTGCAGAACTTGCAGAGGTATGATTTATTTTATTAATTGTTGTATCCACATCCATAGAATTTTCTTCATGTTCGCTAATATTACTAAATATATGTTCATCAGCATTGAAGTCAGCCTGTGAAGCAAAATCTCTTTTTCCAATATCTTTTGTTTGGGTTTCATTATCGTTTTTAAATATCCATTTTGTTTGAGTATCCTTATCCCTTAATGATTTATATGACTTTACCGATTTATTCTCTTTCTTCATATTTATTTCTTGTTTGGAAATCAAATATTTTGCTAGTTCTTGTTTTATTTCATACCATTTATTTATATCTTTAAGTGTATGAGAGGCATATATCGGAAGAAGTTTTCGTTTTAAAAAATTTGAATCTGATATATCTTTAGAATAGCGTTCATATGTAGAAGGGTTTAATAATACAAGCTTGTATAAAATATTAGACATTATCTAAAACTTTTCCTATAACACCGCTTAAAACAGATGAAATCAAAATTGGAATAAATCCTCCTCGTTGGATTAGATGTTTTCTCTTTGATCGTAAAACAGTTTTTGAGCAGCAAAGTTTTCTAATGACATTTTTACATGATTTTAACTTTAGTAGATCGTTTTTCTTTACATTATGATTTTTATGTAAAATATTAAATGCAATTTCATTAATAGCTTTTATAAGATTATCATCCGCATTTTTTAGAATTGCATTTCGCAATTTAGGTTTCTCATTTTTAAGAACATATATAATATATTTGTTCTCCTTCAATCGTTTCAGTTTGCACGTCATTTTGAATTGAAACAAAGCAATAACAATATTTTTTATTGAAAATGTTAGATCTGAATCTTAATACGTTATGTGCTTGTTGTGTAAGATCTATTAATAAATAACCATGAGCACTCTCAGTACAAGTGTTATATACTCGAACTAATTCTTTATAATTTTCAGGATAAATTTGTCTTGCCAAGCATTGAAATTGTAGTTTATCTCTAGGATTTTTAAACATAACTATATATTTTGAATTCAATGATATATCTCTTGTATATGTTCCCTTATGAAAAATATTTTGCGTTACTAAAACAACTGATAAATTTCGGTGATGTGAACCTTTAGTAAATAGTTCACAAACTTTTTTATTAACACGTTGACGGACAGTAGAAACAAGTGAAATTCGAAAATTGACACTATATGTTTTTGTAATTTTTAGAATATTAGAAGTATAGTTTTACTCTTTCTGCTTAAATACACTTAATTTTGATTAATTCAGCACCTTTAATTAGGTCCGTCATGGCGCCAGCGGACTCTAGACACTATGTAATGGGACGATTTTTTTCGATTTTTTTTCGAAAACATGACACTAGGCTTCTACTTGTACGCTGGTAAATGCACATTTGTGCTGCTACAGCCGCAGTGTCTAAAAACGATCGTTTCGTATTGGACGGCTATTGCCGTCATGTCACATAGTGAACTTGAACTTGACGGCTATAGACGCAACTGTCCGTCAACGTGTTAAATGAGTCTAACATTAAATCATCTAAAATAATTAGTATAGATTCATTGGCGGAATTCTCAAAGTCATCTGGAATACCTTCAATAAAATTTACATTATCAATTTCTGGTAATGAGTTTTTTTCAGCATAACACCAAATTACTTTTGTAATAGGAGAACTAATTAAATGTTTATTGTTAATAAGATTTATAATAAATGTCGATTTGCCACAACCTGATGGACCACAAACTAACATTGTAAATGGATACACAAATTGATGAAACATTGTTCTCTATGCTATGACTAACTTCAAATAAAAATAATTGTTGGAAGCATGTATTTTTTATATAAATATAAATTTTTAAAAATCAATAATTTCCATTATTGGCTGAACTCACTATGAGTAAAGAAGTTCTTGTAAATGAATTGCACCGACAAGCAAGAAGAAATTTTAAACGGCGTAGGTTTATACAAATGGGTATTTCAGATACTTGGCAAATTGATCTTGTAGAAATGATACCTTTTGCAAAGATTAATAAAGGATATAAATATTTACTAACTGTTATAGATGTTTTTTCTAAATACGCATATGCAATTCCTGTTAAAACCAAAAGTGGAATCGATGTAATCTTAGCTATGCGAAATATTCTGGAAAAAAATAAGAATAAAATTCCAAATAATATTCAATCTGATCAGGGTAAAGAATTTTTCAATTCACATTTTAAAAAATTAATGAATCGATTTGAAATAAACCATTATCATACATTTTCCAATATGATTGAAAGGTTTAATAGAACTTTTGATTACAAAAAATATAAATATATGTAATAATAAATATCATCGTAGTATTAAAATGTCTCCAAAAAATGTCAATAAATCTAATCAACAAATGCTTTTAAATACAGTTTACAATCATAATAAAACATTTAAGATGAGCAAATTAAAAATTGGAGATGATTTTCGAATTAGTAAATATAAAGGCACTTTCTATAAAGCATATGAATCCAATTGGTCCAATGAAGTATTCAAAATAAATAAAATAAAGATCACAAATCCAATTACATATCAATTAATTGATTATCAAGGAGAATTAATAAAAGGAGGATTTTATGAAGAAGAATTACTTAAAACAGAAACATCAAATACTTATCTAGTTGAAAAGGTTATAAAAAGAAAAAAGGATATGGTATATGTCAAATGGTTCGGTTTTGGAAGTGAACATAATTCATGGATCAATAAAAACGATTTATTAACTAAGTAAACTATATTTAATTTATTATAATTATGTTGTTCAAATATGTATATAAATAAAGTGATTTTTAATAAAAAACTAGCATTCTTATTAAAACATTTGAAAATAAAAGATGGGTGATTCCAGTTTTTATGTTACTTTATTAAGTAATAATTCCGCAAATATCTATGAAAATACTAAATCTACATTTACAAATTTATTAAAACAATCTTTGATTTTAAATCAAAACTGGGTTGTAGGTTTAACAGAAATTTCATTTCAACTTGTTAATAAACCATCTACATTTGAAGTATCTTGAAATTTGAATAAAAGGGATATTTTGAAATCAACTTTAAAGTTAAATAAAAGTAATATAAAAAATGTGATCTAAAAGTAGATAAAAAAATAAATACTATCCCTATCACATATTTAAATTTCATGGACAAAATAAATCAAGCTATCACGAATAGAGAACAAAAACCACAAATTGCCGAAAATCAACTCAATGTCAATTCTAATCCTGGGACAGTTGTAATAAAAAAAAAATAAAAAAAATAAAGAAGAGTTGAATATCGATAACAAAAAAGATAAAAGTTTAAAATTAATAACTGAAAAATTAGAAATTCAAGATAGTATAAATGAAAACCCTGAGTTGGTTGGCGTAAAAAGCAGTATTAATGGACACTTTGTATCGGAGAATACAATACTTAAAATGTTAGATTCACATACAAATATAAATTAAGATCTAGCGAGCTATACAACCTAGTGTTTGTGTACACAGACATTATTAAACCCAGATATGTAGGCGATCAAAAAATAAAATGCTTAAAAATATTTCCATGTTTAAATGAAATAAATTATATTCACTATAAAAATATTGAATATTATCCATTGGAATCTTCAAATATAAATAATATTTCTATAATGATACGAGATGATGAAGGAAAGAAAATAAATATTATGTCGAATGAATTCCCCGTTTATTGCACGTTACATTTTCGTAATATAAAAGAAGCTTCATAAGTTGTACTGATATCATTTATATGTAAGCCATTCTGAGTACTATCTTAATCAATCCGGATCAAATTTGGATAATATAGGAGATATATACCATTCTCCTAGAATTGTTCAATATGGTCGTGGAATTGGTTCATTTTTTTCGGCCTTGTATACACATCTAAAACCTCTAATGAAAACTGGATTAAATGCTTTAAAAAACCATTCACTCGAAATTGGAAAATCAGTTTTGTAAAAGTTAGGTACTAAACCAATAAAAACTATATTAACTGAACAGGTAAAAAGGCTGTTCGAAATTTAAAAGAAAAAGTTATTAGCAAAATTAGAAATATACAAGATGGGAATGGAAAACGTATAAAATTCAAACGACTAAAGAAAAAAGATCATATGAAAACTAAACGTTCTAGAAGAAAGAAGTTTGATATATTAATATATTTGGCAACTGTTAATTTATTTATGATGGCAGGATTTATTGAATGTATGAAAAGTGAATTAGATCTTTTTGAGTCACCACCTGTATAAACTAGCATAATTAAAACAGAGGAGGTATCATATAGTCCAATAGCAACAATTGACAACTCTACTACAATAGAATTTCTTTCACTCGGAAATGGTGAAACATATCGTGATCTAAGTAGTGTTTATTTACGATTAATTGTAGAAATTAATGGAAGTGGAGAAGTCATAAACAATTTACTTCATTCATTATTTCGGAGCTGTAGTGTTCATTTAAATAATAGAAATGTATCGCAATCTGATAATAATTATCACTATAGATCTTATATTGAAACATTATTAAACTATGGAAATGATGCTAAATCTACACATCTTGAATCATGCGAATGGTCATTATATATAAAAAAAATTAATTCAATAGTTGAGAATGAAAATCCAGGTTTAGCTAGACGAAAGAAAACATTTAAAAATGTAGAACGAGTTGAATTGATTGGAAAACTTCATGCAGATATATTTAATCAAGCTAAATATCTTCTTAATAATGTGGATCTTAAAGTAACCCTTAATATGGAGAAACCTTCTTTTTATATACTAAAAGATTCAAAATCTGGAGAGTCATCTATTAAAATTCATGAACCTAACTTATACATTAATCATCTTACCATTAATAGTAATATTTTAATGGCACATCATAATGTTTTACAAAGTAGAAATGCTATTTATCCATATAAAAAGTTGAAATCAAGACATTCACCATTCACCCCGGCAATCATTCTCTTCTGTAAGATAATGTTATAATTGGGCAACTTCCGAATTTCTTAATATTTGGTATGGTAACTAATAAAGCATATACTGGTGATCGTTCGGAAAATCCGTATAACTTTCGCCATTTCAATTTACAAAGATTTAATTTAGTTGTAAATGAAGTACAAGTACCAGCACAGCCGATTTAATTTGATTATAAACATGGACGTATATGTACAATTGGTTATCAAACCTTATTTTACGGTACATCAAATAACTAAAGAATTATTTGATAACGGATATTTCTTACTTGCATTTGATTTAACACCAGATCATAACAATAACTCACACTGTGGAAACTTAATAAATCAAGGTACAATACGAATTGAAGGTCGTTTCAGTGAAGCACTTTCTGAAGCAATTACGTGTTTAGCATATTGTGAGTTTGATAGTGTTTTGGAAATTGATAAAAATCGTACTGTATTACAATCATTATGAATACAAGTAATGTAGAAAATATTTTATATAAAAATTTAGTAACTAAGAAAAATTTTAAAGGAGTTTTTGCATCAAATCAGCTACCTAGAAATCGAATAAAAAAGCCAGCATTTTATATTGTGAATATGGATTCATCATTTAAACCAGGATCACATTGGATTGTAATATATTTTCCTCAAAATGGGCCGGCTGAATATTTTTGTTCTGCAGGGAGTTCACCTATTAAACCATTTATAAATTTTATTCAAACCAATGCATCCACATTTATTAAAAGCAATTTCCGATTAAAAAGTGAAATTTCAATGTTATGCGGTGTTTATTGCTGTATATTTATACATTTAAGAAGTAAAAATATTTCTTTTAATAAGTTCTTTAATTATTTTGATAAATATAATTTATATATTAATTATATTTTAGCTGTACATTATTTTAAAAGTATTTTTAAGTTTCCTATAATAAAAAATAAATAAAACAATTTAATGAAAATAATTTATAAATTTGTCTTTTTATTTCTATTATTTAAAATTTTTACAAATTCATTGAATATAGTATAACAAAAACATTATTAATAATAAACAATTATTTTGTATATTTTATTCTATAATATAATTTTATTAGCTTATTAATGTCTTTGCATTCCTTGTCATAATAATAACAACCACATGTATCTGGTCCCTCCGTTAAGTCATCTGTGGCCCATGGACAGCTCTTATAATGTACTCCGTGAATAGTTAATATTTTTTCCATATACTGGTAATGCTTACAATAAGGGATAAACTTAATAAACTGTTTTTTATGATCGTCAAATAAAATATTATTAAATCCTTTTAAAAACTTTTTTACTTTTATAACTTCCATAATAATATTCATTTCCTATCAAATTGTAATGTAGACGATAAATAACTTTAATTCAAATTTCGATCCATTTATATATAATGGATATCTCTTTAAAATGAGTTAAAAAGATAATTCCATTAGTATAAATATACTCAATTAAAATTTTAAATAGAGTATATAAAATTTGACTTAAGAAAAAACTAAATAAAATTAAACATGTTTTAACATGTTCAATCATTAAAACTTTTAGTATGTTGTTTAAAAATTGATCCCAATGGAGCATTATTGCTCTATGCAAATTTAAATAAAAATGATCCCAATGGAGTCTTATGGTCCATTCATTCATATAAGAAAATTAAACGAATTAAATGACCATGACTTTGTAAAATAAAAATGTACTACAATATCCATTATAGTAAAATTCACCTTGAATTAAATATGTGTCAATGCATTAATGCAGAAGTGCATTTACCTGTTTACAACAAAAAAATTACCCACTAAAAAATATATGTCTAATAACAAGATTCATTCATATAGCCATGTTTTAAATTACAATCTTCGTTCCTCAACAAAGTTTTAAATTGAACCCTTTGTTCCTCAACTCTCTTGATGATCATGCAAAATAAATCATCAAGCATAAAACTGAAATTTTAATTGCTTCTATAACATATAAAACAACAAAATTATATGTAATATAATCTACGTAATATATCTACGTTTATAATATCTACGTTTATAAATATTGCCATTAAAAATGCTTACTCCGAAATAATTTTCCCAACAACAATATGAGTTGCAAATTTACTCTTTACGGCTGCATGCCTTCATAACATACACATAATATATATGTATGTATCAACATTAACAACATATGTTAAAATGTCATCCCTATTGCTCCATGCAATTATAATGTATATAGTATACATATAATACACCTGAAATTATACTAACAACTACTCTGTTACAAAATGATCCCTATTGAAAATGCTCCTCATGGCGCTTTATGGCTCCATGGAGCCCCTTTGAGCCAGAACCGGCGCAAACGTACTACTGTATACTCCCCATGAAAACAATTAGAACGCTTTCGATAAAATATTATCCAACCATGTTAAAAAATACTCCGTAGGAAAATAATTAGAACGCTTTTGATAAAATATGATCCACACATCTTAAAAAATACTTCATATGAAAACAATTAGAACGGTTTTGATAAAAAACTAATCTCAACTGAAATACACTAATAAGACCTCTGTTAAAAAATGATCCCTATTGAAAACAATAACAACACCTCTGTTAAAAAATGCTCCTCATGGCTCCTTATGGCTCCATGGAGCCCCTTTGAGCCAGAACCGGCGCAAACATACTACTGTTTTTGTCTACATGGTTGCCACTCTTGGTAACTTACAACCAAAATTGGTAACTTTTTGTCAGCTTGGTAACTTGCTAACTTTTTCATCATTTTGATAACTTTTCGATAGGACAATAATAAATTAAATATTTTAAAAATATATAAATGTTTAATTTTCGTATTCTTATTCAGAGATTGAAAAAAAACCGTACGCTACACGTACCATACGTCAAGAGAACACAAACATTATCTTGCAGGGTAGCGTTTGTGTTTGTGAACACAAACTCTAACGCTACAAAACGAACACTAACAGAAAGAATAGAACGCAACGATAACGAATTCCGATGTGTACACATACTCCTTTTCAATTTATAGTGGTTTTTCATAGAACACAAACCTAAAACAGTATACACGAGGTTCGTTAGTGTTGTTTTTAGCGTTATTTTAGTGTTCTTTTTAGGGTTCTTTTAGAGTTTTTTTAGTGTTTTTTTAGTGTTTTTTTAGTGTTTTTTTAGTGTTTTTTTAGTGTTTTTTTAAAGTTTTTTTTAGTGTTTTTTTAGAATTTTTAAAGAGTTTTTTTTTGTGTTATTTTAAAAATTATAAAAAATGAAAGGATTTCTGTATCAGAGGTTTTGTGGCGCCTCCACCAAGTGATCGAGGTGGATTAGGCCACGCCCACTCAATGTGGTCGGAAATCGCCTTTTTATACCAACTTTTTTTTATTGCGGAATTCGATAGTAGAGGTCGAGAAATGGATGTAGCCACCCAGAGGGGTAAGCCCCGCATATTCCTATAAAATTATTAACAATATTTTTTTGTGTTTATTAAATAATACATACAATTAAAAAAAGATACATTTAAAGTAAAAATCCATCCAAAGCCATCTGGTATTTATAAAGTTTTTGCAAAAACAATTTTTGTATTATTTTACAACTTTATTATCTGAAATGATAAAGATAACCAAAACAACGAATAAGCAAAAAATGTTGTAAAATACCATTCGAAATTCGAAAAAAATTCCGGAGGAATTGCTATTCCTAGGAGATTGCCGATACCAAAAAATTTTACCTGGGAACAAAAAATTCCGAGGGAATAGAATATTCCCCAAGTGTTCACGATTGTTTTCAGTAAAAGGGAGTAGAAAATGATGAGAAAGGAGAAGAAATGCTACTACCGGAGTAGAGGAGTAGATTTTAGAAATAAAAATGAAATGGAGTAGATCTATTCCGATCGGAGTAGAATGAGAACACTGTCCTTAAATCTCCGGTGAGGCGTCTTATCTTCTGAAAGAATTTTCGAGCTTCGTTCCTGTCGCCATGCATCTCAATATCTTCCCTTCTCATGAGATGTTTCTCTTCCCTCCTCTTCTCTCTGTATCACTCTTTCGCGCTCGCGTAACTACCGACTGCAGTGTGATTCTGTATGCAGCGTCTTTCTCTGCAGTGGCTGCGCGACACTCTTCGTCATACCACTTGTCATTCCATATTTTTTTTTTTACAAATTAATCAACGCTCAGGGGATGCCCCCGAGGTTCGCGAAGTTCTGTTGAGAAACGACTGGACTACGAAGGGGTGGGCTTGGTTTGATGCCCTAGTAGAATGAGAGAGCAAACGGCTGAATTGTCCAACTGTTGGACCAAAGATATTCTCATGGGCCACCTTGGCATTAAAATCGCCAATCACAACTTTGGTGTCGTGTCGGGGACAGCGCTGATAGGCTTCGACGAGGTGCTCAGAGAAAGTCTCATCGTAAGTTGTCATCGTGTTTTCGGGTCGGTATCCGAGGCATGTTGTCTGTTTTCGTTGAATCGGCTTTTTTTATATGGCGGGTCACAAGCCCAACGCACCACTCCCATTTTGGAGGACCAATATTTCTGTCTCGTTTGTACCCTACCAGACCTGCCACCGGGATTGAAACCCGATCTTCAGCTGGTTGCTCGTGATAACTGTGTTCATCAACGCTAAGGTGAGACTATGAATTGTATAGGAGATGCTATGGTAACTAACAGAAGTCAATTACTAACATGCGCATGCACTGCACCATTTTGATACATGGCACAACATAAAAATGCAAAGAAATCATGTTTTTCTAGTCTTTTATTCATACGAAATTTTACTTTTTGAAAAAATCTAATTTATTTTGCTTATGTCTCGCCAATCATTTATTTCACGCATAAAAGCAAATTTTTATATTTTAGCGCAAGGTTTTCTGCGTCTAATATCGAAAGGTTAATTTCAGTATTTTCTTTTGTTGGAATTCTAAAAATAAAAGAATACCAAAACGTGTTTTTCACTACCCTACTAAACACTAAATATTAACATAAATGACATAAAAGCAAGGACGGATCCAGGGGGAAGAGGGAGAGATCTACCCCCCACCTTTCCAAAAAGCCGCACTTTCGAATTTGTCAACTAAAATAATTGTTGTGCCTTTGCAAAAGTCCGCAATATATAGAGAAAGACACAAAATTTTAAAAAATGCGCTCAATTTACAGAATTTTTGCTGCCTTACAAAAAGCCGCAATATATAGAGAAAGGCACAAAATTTTTAAAACAGCACATAATTTACAAAATGTTTGCGCCTTTAGGAAAGGTCGCAAAATATAGAAAATTTTGCATCTTTCTTTACATCTACTATATATCTTATATTTTACAATATATTTGTGAATGTATGAATTAGAGATGGCACGAGAGTGAATTTTGACTACCTCATGCTAACGAAAGAATTTTTCTAATCACGCACACTCACTCACAATCACGTTAGTAAAATTAACATTCAATTACGCGTGATCACGTGTAAAATCTTTGAGAATTGTCCCTGGAAAAATTATCTCTTGAAAAGAATTATCAAGAAAAAAATATTCCGGGGTAGCATTTAAAAGGGATGAATGAACTTTGGGAACAACTATTTTTGAAGCGATTTTTTTGGTTACTACATTTATAACTCGAATAAAAACAAGACCCCACACGAACCTCTGGAACAAACTAAACTTTATAAACAAAATGAAGTCAATACAGATTTATCATGTATAGTTGAAATTAAAAATTCTATTTTTTACAAAAATTGGTGTATCGAAAAAAAATGTGTTCTATGTCCATTTCCATGAACTTTCGTATGAAACCAAGCCAAAACTATTGACATGACCCCATAAAAATTTACTATTCCATCCTAAGTACGGCCGGTTTGGCAGGGCTTTGATCATTTGTTGACTGAAACCTTGCAACTTATTCTGAGTTGAAGAAGGGCTGGGTATATGACGGTCGGTTATTAAGGGTTTGATTTATTATAGTTCTGCCTTCTCAACGCCTTCTGAGTTCAAGGAGTGGCCCTACTTGTTCTGTAAAATATAGAAAAATCGCAAAAAATTAAAAGTGATATTTTTTATTTTATGAAATATTCGACTCACTGATACTCACGAAAAAATTGTACTCACGCACACTCACTCACGGTATTTTTTGGTCTACTCACACTCACTTACAATCACATGAGCAAAGTTAGGATTCAATCACAATCACGCGTGATTCAATCACAACCACGCGTGAGTCACGTGAATCACGCGTGATCCACGTGAATCACGCTCATCTCTAGTTTGTATGTTGGTTAAAAAGTATTAAAGCCTTAAACATCATTGCAGTTGCAAATTATTCAAGTCAAATATTTGACACTTTTTGTGATATTTAGAAAAATTAATAGTTTTGCTACAAAAGCATTAATTTCTGTGGAATATGTGAATATTTGCAGCAATGCTACCTATTTCTCTAGTAGTTGCTGTGAATATACTACAAATATGAAATTTTTCGTGATGTTAATAAGAAACATCTCAAAAATAATACTAAATACAAATTCTTTAAACTTTTGCTGCAAATTTATTTGTATTTCCTGCATATTGGAATTGTTAAATCGAGTAGTATTTTGGTTGAAGCAACACTCTCATAAACATTATGTTTTCTTATGTATGTATGTATGTATGTATGTATGTATGTATGTAGACGTCTAAACTGCAGAGTATAGGCTATATCTCGGTGAGGTTGGTGGATTGGGCGTGGCACCTGCCATAAATTAAAAACACAATTTATCAGCAATTGGGATAACAAATTTAATGAAATTATGGTCAGCGTTATTATTATTCATTCTAAACAGTCTCGCCGAATGTGGGCGGAACTGGACCACATGGCGTGGAACGCCCCATTGAAGGTACATTTTTCATTTGTGTATGTCAACAATTATTATATGACGGCTTTAATTTACAAAATAATAAAACAATGCGCAGTGTTGCATAATAATTCACTCCAAACTTGCCAATAGAGATACCTCTGTTATACATTTTCTACTTTTATTTTAATTTCAAATAATAACAATAAAATTTCATTAATATTCGATTCAATAAGAATACGAAAATTAAACATTTATATATTTTTAAAATATTTAATTTATTATTGTCCTATCGAAAAGTTATCAAAATGATGAAAAAGTTAGCAAGTTACCAAGCTGACAAAAAGTTACCATTTTTGGTTGTAAGTTTCCAAGAGTGGCAACCATGTAGACAACCACAACTTCGAAGTTGTGAAGGATTTCGTCAACCTAGGTACCAACATCAAAGAAAGCAACGTCAGTCTGGAGATTAGCAGAATAATAATTCTTGCCAACCAGGGGCGGATCCAGACGTCGTTCTTAGAGGGGACGATTTTGAAAAATTACATATATATATATGATCATTTTTTAAATAATATATATGTATATATATATATATATATATATATATATATATATATATATATATATATATATATATATATATATATATATATATATATATATATATATATATATATATATATATATATATATACTTACTTACTTAAATGGCCCTTACAACCGTGGATCGGTTTTGGCCGCCGAGATGAAGCCGCGCCAGTCGGATCTGCTTTGCGCGCGCTGACGCCAGTTAGAAATACCAAGCGTTGCCAGGTTGTCCTCAACTTGGTCTTTCCTACGCAGATTTGGACGCCCTCTTCTACGTTGTCCACCTTCGAGTTTCGATTCAAGCACCTTCTTGGCTGGAGTGTTTTCATCCATTCGTTCGACATGACCTAGCCAGCGAAGCCGCTGGATCTTGATGCGCTTGACTATGTCAATGTCGTCGAATAGCTCATACAGCTCGTGGTTCATCCTGATTCGATACTCGTTAGCAAAGCAGATAGGGCCAAAGATTTTACGGAGAATCTTTCTCTCGAACGCTCCCAGTACTCTCTCATCGGTGGTGGCCAGCGTCCATGTTTCTGCACCATAAAGTAGGACGGGCATGATGAGTGACTTGTAGAGCGTTATTTTTGTCCGGCGAGAGAGGGCTCTGCTTCTCAATTGCCTACTGAGCCCAAAGTAGCACCTGTTGGCAAGAGTTATTCTCCGTTTGATCTCCAGGCTGACGTCGTTGTTGCTGTTTACGCTGGATCCCAGATAGACGAAGTCCTTCACAATGTCGAACTTGTGGGTGTCAAAATCAGCTTTTTGTCCAAGACGCACGGACTCTTTTTTGCTTGTTGACACAAGGAACTTCGTCTTGTCCTCGTTCACCGCTAGACCCATTCGACGCGACTCTTTCTCCAATCTGGAGAATGCTGCGCTGACTGCTCGTGTGCTCCTGCCAATGATATCAATATCGTCGGCATATGCGAGCAGCATGACACTTTTGTTGAGGATAGTGCCGCTTTGACGGAGTTCGGCAGCTCGAACTATTTTCTCCTTCAATAAGTTAAAAAAGTCGCACGATAGGGAGTCACCCTGTCTGAAACCTCGTTCGGTATGAAATGGCTCGGAGAGGTCTTTTCCTATTCTCACTGAGCAACGTGTGTTGCTCAGGGTCATCCTGCAAAGCCTTATAAGTTTCGCAGGTATACCGAACTCAGACATTGCGGCGTATAATCGTTCCCTTATCGGAGTGTCGAAGGCGGCTTTATAGTCGACTAATAGGTGGTAGGTGTCGATCTGTTTTTCTAGGGTCTTTTCCTGGATTAGGCGCAATGTGAAAATCTGGTCTATGGTGGACTTTCCAGGTCTGAAGCCGCACTGATAAGGTCCAATCAGTCTGTTGACGATGGGCTTCAGTCTTTCACATAATACGCTCGATAGAACCTTGTATGCGATATTGAGTAGGCTGATCCCACGGTAGTTGGCGCAGATAGTGGGATCCCCTTTCTTAAGGATTGGGCAGAGTACACTGAGGTTCCAGTCACTTGGCATGCTTTCATCCGACCATATTCTGCTTACGAGCTCGTGCATGCTCTCTATTAGCTCTTCGCCTCCGGTCTTAAACAATTCAGCAGGCAGGCCATCAGCACCTGCGGCTTTGTTGTTTTTCAGCCGAGCAATGGCTGTTCTGACCTCGTCATGGTCGGGTGGCGGAATCTCAACGTCGTCATCAAGTACTGGGTTGCCGGGTTTGCTTCTCTATCGGTGGAATTGAGGTCATCATCACCGGTCAGCAGTTTAGAGAAGTGATCCCTCCATATTTTCAGTGTGCTCTGGATATCTGTCACTAGATTTCCGTTCTCATCTTTACAGGAAGAGGCTCCGGATTTTGAACCTCCGGCTAGGCGTCTTATTTTCTCGAAGAATTTTCGAGCCTCATTCCTGTCCCCATGCATCTCAATCTCCTCACACTCACGTCTTTCTGCCTCGCTTTTTTTACGCCTGAAAAGACGTCTCTCTTCCCTCCTCTTCTCTTTGTATCGCTCCTTCGCAGCTCGCGTAGCTACTGACTGCAGGGTGGATTTGTACGCAGCGTCTTTCTCTGCAGTGGCCGCGCGACACTCTTGGTCATACCACTGATTCCTCAGGGGGCGTTGGAATCCAAGCACCTCTTCGGCAGCCGTACGCATAGAGCAGGAGATATGATTCCACTGCGCGCTTATATCATCGAGAGGAGGAGTGCTTTGTCTAAGCAGGTGTGAGAGTCGAGTGGAAAAGGCTTGCGTTGTCTGTTGTGATTGCAGCTTTCCGACGTCTAGCTTTCTCTGCGTTTGGTTCCGTACGTTCTTCGCAGCGCTTAAGCGTGTGCGGACCTTGGCTGCTACAAGGTAATGATCCGAGTCCATATTGGCACCTCGGATAGTGCGTACGTCCATCACGCTTGAAGCGTGCCTTCCGTCAATCACAACGTGATCAATTTGATTTCGAGTTTTTTGATCGGGCGACAACCATGTGGCCTTGTGGATATCGAAATGTTCGAATCTAGTGCTACTAACTACCATGTTTCGTGCTGCGGCGAAGTCGATTAGCCTCGTTCCGTTATCGGAAGTGTTGGCATGGAGGCTAAATTTTCCGATTGTGGGACAATAGATGGCTTCTCTGTCCACCTTGGCGTTAAAATCGCCTAGCACGATTTTGATATCGTGGCGGGGGCAGCGCTCGTATGCGTTGTCTAGGCGCTCGTAGAAGCGCTCTTTTGTCTCGTCATCTTTCTCGTTCGTCGGAGCGTGTGCACAAATTAGGCTGATATGGAAATATTTAGCCTTGATGCGGATTGTTGCGAGCCTTTCGTCCACGGGCGTGAACCTAGAGACAAGGTGGCGGAGTCTCTTGCCGACCACAAATCCACATCCAAATTCGTGTCTCTCCGCATGGCAGCTGTAGTAGATATCACAGGACGCTTGTTTCGAACAGCCCTGTCCCGTCCATCGCATCTCCTGGATAGCGGTGATGTCAGCCTTATATTTTTCGAGGACATCTGGATAGAGGCACCTTCCCTATAAAGGGTCCGGACATTCCAGGTGCATATCCGTAAATCATGGTCCCTAAAACGTTTGCGTGGGTCGTCATCGTTGTAATCGGTCGTTATCCGAGGCTTCTTTTTTGTTTTCATTGGGCGCATAGGTTTTTTCCGTGGTGGGACCCAAACCCAACGCACGAACCCTCACTCTGAGGGAGATGCTCGCCACTCACTTTAGCCGACTTCTACACCGGGTGGTGTAGAGCGCCGTTTCCAGGGACTTCCACGAGGAGGACTTCCACCGAAGTGGAGGTGTCACCATTTGACAATTTGTCAATTCTGGTGACCAGTGAGTTGACTTGAGACGACACCGACAAGGATTGCGCTGGCTTCGCCATGTTGAAGCACTCAGACACGTTGCCTTGTGATAATCGCCCCCATAGTCCCCAATATATATATATATATATATATATATATATATATATATATATATATATATATATATTAGCAGAATAATAACTCTTGCCAACCAGGGGCGGATCCAGACGTCGTTCTTAGAGGGGACGATTTTGAAAAATGACATATATATATATATGATCATTTTTTAAATAATATATATATATATATATATATATATATATATATATATATATACATCCACTGCGAAGCACGGGTCCAGTTGAACGCTTTCGCGTAGAATTCTACCCCGTAGACTTTTTTTCTAGTAGAAGTTTTAGTGTGAGGAGTTTTATTGTGGTTTAAGTGTGATGAATTTAGTGTGGTGAGTTTTGGTGTGGTTAGTTTTGTGGTGAATTTTAGTGTGGTAAGTTTCGATGTGGTTGTATATCGTAGGTGTCATGCCCAACCCACCAATCTCATCAAGATATAGCCTATTCTCTGCCCAGACCCAACAGACATATTGTGTCAAAATTATATTTATTTCAGTTCAACCGTTTTGACTTCTATTCGGAACATATTTAGATGTGGTGAGTTTGGTGTAGATAGATTAAGTAAGAGGAGTAACATCGAATTTTTAATGTTTAATTGAAATCGATAACATTAGGGCTGAGATATAGCGTTCTGAATTAAAAAATAAAAATGAGAGCAAAAGTGGACATGGTCAAAGAAAACTATATAGTGACCTTCTCCTGGGTCTGTAGGATACATATTCCAAATCTTAATGAAACCCGTGCAGAGAATTCATGTTTAGTTTTGATGTGGTTAATTTTTATTTGGTGAGTTTTGGTGTGGTGAGTTTAGTATGATGAGATAAAGTAAGATGAGTAACATACAACTTTAAAGTTTAGTTCAAATCGATAACATTAGGGTTGAGATATAGCGTATTGAATTCTTGAGTTCTATGGGAGGTGCCACTCCCCTTTGTCCAAACTGGTTTATTCATGACTTAGGATACTCCATGGACATTACATCATAGTAATGCAAATTTTCAGAAAAATACGTTTAGCGGTTTTGCCATGAATTTGAAATATACACTAAAAAAAAAGAAAAATGGGCGAAAAAGTGGGCATGGTCAACGAAAACTATATAGTCTCCTTCTCTTGGGTCTGTAGAATATATATTCCAAATTTTAAGAAAATCCGTGTATAGATGTTTGCATAGCGCACAAACAAACAAATAAACGGAAAATATTAAATAAAACACTAATATGTTCTAATATTTAGTTTTAAATACTCGAATAATATTAATATTAGTAGTCATAATTTTAAATATTTTAGTTTTTACATAATTATATAAACTCATTTGAAAGGTGATGAATTGGTTTTTCTAATGGTGTACTCGTTTTCAAAACATTCAATATACAAATAATATAAATATAAATAATTTAATATACAAAGAAAGATGTTCAGAAAGGTTTAGATTCTTTTTATACCCTACACTAAGAGTGAAAGGGTATATTCAGTTTGGTACGCCGTTTGTAACACCCAGAAGGAAGCATCTCCGGTATGGAAAAGTATATATATTCTTGATCAGCATGACCTCCTGAGTCGATTTAGCGATGTCCGTCTGTCCGTCTGTCTGTCCGTCTGTCTGTCTGTCTGTCCGTCTGTCTGTCTGTCCGTCTGTCTGTCTGTCTGTCTGTCTGTCTGTCTGTCTGTCTGTCTGTCCGTCTGTCTGTTGAAATCCCTAAGACTTTTAAAATTGAAGAGCTAGATAAATGAAACTTATAACTTAGATTACTAATATACCTACGCTGTATGTGCGTACGCTGTATGTGCGTGACCTTCTCCTGGGTCTGTAGGATACATATTCCAAATCTTAATGAAACCCGTGCAGAGAATTCATGTTTAGTTTTGATGTGGTTAATTTTTATTTGGTGAGTTTTGGTGTGGTGAGTTTAGTATGATGAGATAAAGTAAGATGAGTAACATACAACTTTAAAGTTTAGTTCAAATCGATAACATTAGGGTTGAGATATAGCGTATTGAATTCTTGAGTTCTATGGGAGGTGCCACTCCCCTTTGTCCAAACTGGTTTATTCATGACTTAGGATACTCCATGGACATTACATCATAGTAATGCAAATTTTCAGAAAAATACGTTTAGCGGTTTTGCCATGAATTTGAAATATACACTAAAAAAAAGAAAAATGGGCGAAAAAGTGGGCATGGTCAACGAAAACTATATAGTCTCCTTCTCTTGGGTCTGTAGAATATATATTCCAAATTTTAAGAAAATCCGTGTATAGATGTTTGCATAGCGCACAAACAAACAAATAAACGGAAAATATTAAATAAAACACTAATATGTTCTAATATTTAGTTTTAAATACTCGAATAATATTAATATTAGTAGTCATAATTTTAAATATTTTAGTTTTTACATAATTATATAAACTCATTTGAAAGGTGATGAATTGGTTTTTCTAATGGTGTACTCGTTTTCAAAACATTCAATATACAAATAATATAAATATAAATAATTTAATATACAAAGAAAGATGTTCAGAAAGGTTTAGATTCTTTTTATACCCTACACTAAGAGTGAAAGGGTATATTCAGTTTGGTACGCCGTTTGTAACACCCAGAAGGAAGCATCTCCGGTATGGAAAAGTATATATATTCTTGATCAGCATGACCTCCTGAGTCGATTTAGCGATGTCCGTCTGTCCGTCTGTCTGTCTGTCTGTCTGTCTGTCTGTCCGTCTGTCTGTCTGTCTGTCTGTCTGTCCGTCTGTCTGTTGAAATCCCTAAGACTTTTAAAATTGAAGAGCTAGATAAATGAAACTTATAACTTAGATTACTAATATACCTACGCTGTATGTGCGAAAAAATTGGCGAGATCGGTCCATTGTGACCTATGATCCGACCACTTATGTTCAAATACCTCATATAAAATGTACATATAAAGATCAATTTTTATCTATACGTGCTTAGGAAAACTTTTTTGGTCAAATATATATTGATATCATGCTCAAATACATGATAATAATGTTTTCCGGCGAAAAGACTTGTGGTTCACAAAAAAAAAAATCGAAATTCGGTATACCTACCCATTTGTAAATATGGGTATCAAATGAAAGAAAAATCTTCAGGGATGGAAAGTTTGTATATATCACTTTGAATGGTAACCACACATATGTGTAGGGTATTTATAGTCGGCTTAGACCGACTATAATTTTGATAATTCTAACTATCATAATTACACCTACTTTAAAATTTCCCATGTGATCTAACCTTCCCAACTGGTTTTTAGTTTTTATTTGTTTTTAATTCATCTTAGTTTTATAACAATTTTAAAAGATTTAAAGTGACAAAATTTTGGTAATGTATATGTCAAACATCGAAGAAATGGGTATTCAAATATCTTGAATATTTTTCAGCCCAATTATAAATGGAATACACATATTTTTATATTGATAAATTATTACATTCTTCTCATGGTATTTTCCGTAAACAAACATGTTAGATGTATGGAGTTTAAGAATTTTACTTACTTTAAACATAAAAAAATTAAAAAGAAAATGTTCGAAAATAGTAAGCCTATGAGGCTTAAATTGCATACATATAACATGCTTGTTTACGGAAAATACCATGAGGAAAGTTAGATCACATGGGAAATTTTAAAGTAGGTGTTATTATGATAGTTAGGATTATCAAAATTATAGTCGGTCTAAGCTGTCTATAAATACCCTACACCAGACATGTCAAACACGCGGCCCGCGAAGATGTTTTTAAAGTTATATTAAAAAAAATATATATTGTTACGAAAAGAGGTAATTTGCCCCACTGTGCAAGCATTCAACAATAATAAATGAGACGCAAGACAATTCAGCGCACTAAGCAATGTGTTAGAAAGAGACGGAAGATCATTCAGCGTACTGGGAAATGTGCGAGAAAGAGAGGAAGATCAGCGCATTAAAACTCATGATTGCGAATGAGATGCCAATAGCATGCGTCATTCACGAAACGAGTAGAAGGTTCTCGAAGCTTGTCGAAACGTGTCGAACTGATGCATGCAGTATATAAGGAAGCCGCATCTGAGGTACTTCACTTGAATAGTGATTGTAAAGTGGTCGAGTGCAGCTCGTGTGATAAATGTCAAGTTAAATTGTGGACATGCAGCAGTTGTTAGAATTTGTTATTAGTAAAGTTGTTTATTAAAGTGAATTAATAAAGTTAATTGTTATAATTTAAACCAAACATAAGAGTGTTTTTATTTTGTACACAATCCAGCGATATGAACTCGTAGAACAGTTTTCCGTAGACTGAATTTTCGTAACATTGGTGTCAGAAGTGGGATTGTGATACAAAATGGTTAAATTCGAACAACTTAAAGTCGACCAGCTAAAGAAGGAGCTGGCGATTCATAATCTTCCAACTGTAGGTACGAAAGTAGAGCTGCAAAAGCGTCTAATGGAAGAATTAGAGAACAAGGCATTGACCTCGCAGAGCACGAGTTTGAAGTGGAAGCTGCAACAGCGTCATCGAAAAGTGTGGACACGGAGCAAAAAGTACAGTCCCAAAGTTTTCATATGAGCCAGTTGCTCGGTACAATACAGCTTCAAGAAAATTCAAATCAACTTAAAACATAACTACAAGAAAATTCCATCAAAATGGAACAGAAACTTCTAGAAAATTCAAAACAGCTCCAAGAAAATTCGACCAGAATGGAACAGAAACTTCAAGAAAATTCCAGCAAAATGGAACAGAAACTTCTAGAAAATTCGAAACAGTTTCATGAAAATGCCAACAAAATGGAACAGAAGCTTCAAGAAAATTCCAATCAACTTAAAACAGAACTTCTGGAAAATTCTAACCAACATCAAGTAAAAATGGAGCAACAAATACAGGAACATTCGAAACAGCTTCTGAAAGTTTCTAATACACTTCATGGCAAAATTAATGAGCTTGAAGCGCATATAAATAATGTTGATGAGAAATATCAAGACATCGACAAAGAGCTTCAGGAAATAAAGAAAGATTTGCACGTGTTGCAGATAAATGGACCTACACAGCATGGTACGAGGCTAAAATCGCCGATTTACGATGGAATGTGCAAGATTAATGCATTCGTTTATGGCATACGGGATCCTGAGACAAAACGGGCAACAATGACTAACCCAAAGGTGACATTTATGGAAACGGTCACCACAGCGCTTACGCAGGAGATAGCGTCTACATTGTGCCGACCAGCGACGGAGACACGTGTACAAGATGAGGAGAGAGAAAATTTATGTGGAGGGCAGTGTTACGAAAAGAGGTAATTTGCCCCACTGTGCAAGTATTCAACAATAATAAATGAGACGCAAGACAATTCAGCGCACTAAGCAATGTGTTAGAAAGAGACGGAAGATCATTCAGCGTACTGGGAAATGTGCGAGAAAAAGAGGAAGATCAGCGCATTAAAACTCATGAGTGCGAATGAGATGCCAATAGCATGCGTCATTCACGAAACGAGTAGAAGGTTCTCGAAACAAGTCGAAGCTTGTCGAAACGTGTCGAACTGATGCATGCAGTATATAAGGGAGCCGCATCTGAGGTACTTCACTTGAGTAGTGATTGTAAAGTGGTCGAGTGCAGCTCGTGTGATAAATGTCAAGTTAAATTGTGGACATGCAGCAGTTGTTAGAATTTGTTATTAGTAAAGTTGTTTATTAAAGTGAATTAATAAAGTTAATTGTTATAATTTAAATCAAACATAAGAGTGTTTTTATTTTGTACACAATCCAGCGATACGAACTCGTAGAACAGTTTTCCGTAGACTGAATTTTCGTAGCAATATTTTTAAGAATTGGAAATTTTTTAATACATTTATTACCTAAATGATTGTTATATATTGTTGTGCATTTTTGTGAAGCACCATGTATCTAATTTAACATGCGTATAAGAAATTAAGTTACTAATCTTGGTTAAAAACTTATCATTAATTTATTAAAAAAATCTATATATGTTTGTACTTTATTTTTCAACAATTAATAATGAGAATTTGATAAAATTTTAATAAAAAGACTAATTGTCATTTTAAATATGATACATGGCGTTGCACAAATGGCATAACAATAATATTTATATATTTTTTTTCATCAAGAAATATGTTTTTAAAAAAAAAAAAAAATTTAAATTTATTGTAATGTTTTGAATATCCCTTGGTTATATTTCGCCTGCATATAAATATATATGTATAGGGGAGCTCATGGTATGCTACGCCTAATACCGAAAGGAAAATTACATGCATGTTTTTGGTTCGACTATTAAAAATACAAGGAGATAAAAATAATAAAAACTTAAAAATCTCAAAAACTGGATCACATTTAACAAAACCATTTTCGGAATCAGCTCCACTATCAAATAATGGCGCAATCAGAATAATTTAATATTACAAGAAACAAAAAAATTATAAAATATCGACAAGTTTTTAATCAAGAGACTTGCTTTGTACAAACTGGAATATGAATCATTTTAACATTTTTTAGTTCAACTTTTTGTATTAGAGACATATTAGAGACATACAGTGGCCCAAAGTCACAAAATATCAATCAATAATTACTTTTTTGTGGTTGTAGAAAAAAACTCTTGACCGTAGAATGCAACAAACCCCGTTTTAATAATAATAAATTAAACTTCTTCATAACTCCGAACATCTAATCAGTGGTCATTATACCCTACACCTATGAGGTACAGGGTATATTAACTTTGTGCATATATTGTAACGCCCCTTAGGAGGCGTGTCCGGTATGGAAAAGTATATATATTCTTGATCAGCATCACTACCCGAGTCCGTTTAGCCATGTCCGTCTGTCTGTCTGTCCGTCTTGCTGTCCGAATACAGAAAATCTTGAGAAATACTGATCAGAATACGATGAAATTTCGTCTCAATATATTTTAGCCAAAAGTAGCAATTAAGTTTGAAAATGAGCCAAATCGGTTAACGGACACGCCCACCTCCCATACAAGTCACTTTTATATAACTCTTTAGGAACTAATAACTCGAAAAGTATTCAAAATATAGTTATAAAATTTAAAACATATTGTTATAATTCACCTAAAAATAATAATAATAATAGTTTGGCGCTACAGTTCTGTATAGAACTTCGGCCGAGCTCTCTCACCATTTTGAGCTGTGCGTGTTATATTTGTACTCAAATTGGTGGGACCTTGAGTTTATTGCCGAATCCGAACGGCGGGTGAGAGCTTTTCATAGGCAATGTTTTACTCTCGTACGTTTGCCATTTACTGCCGAGAGATAGCGTCGCATGATGCATTGATTAAAACAACATATGACTACATATCGGAAGCAGAATACCGGAGCAAGTACATAGGTCTAACGAATGAAGATCACAGCAAATGCATTGTTGTTAGCCAAAATATGGACAAAGAAATTACACTATGCAAACGCGGTAACTCAGTGGTTAGTGCGTTGGACTGCGAGCCGAAAGGTCCCCGGTTCAAGCCTGGACTGGGGCTAACAACATCTTTTCATAGAAACATTTTTCTATACCGCGCTACCTCTCGTCAGTAAATGTCAAACCTACGAGAGTAAAACCATTGCCTATGAAAAGCTCTCACCCGCCGTTCGGATTCGGCAATAAACTGTAGGTCCCACCACGTTGAGTACAAATATAACCCGCACAGCTGAAATGGTGAGAGAGCTCGGCCGAAGTTCTATACAGGACTGTAGCGCCAAACTATTATTATTAAACGTCCAGGCACCATGCTAACAACTGGCAACAAACTATGCGAAGTCGCGCTGATTCAACACAGACCAGATATTAAACATACCTGTGAACATGTTGCAATCAAAAGGGGTTGAGGCCTATTAGTTAAACTATGGACATCAAACACATGGTTGTATAAATTCAATACACCAGCATTTTTTGAAACAGTTTGTGATTCAAATATAGCCACATGGACACTATCCGGCCTGGGTTGCATGTCCATAAATGAAGCTTGTAACCTACAAATGATACTGCCATACGAGTTTACACATCAAAACATTAGGAATATAACATACAAGAAGGAAGAACATACGGTTATGATAGAAAATCTACAAGGCAATTGGTCATCATTACCGTATTCAAATATATCACAAACACCGTTAACGATTTTGGTGTCAAATCACAGCAAAATAAGATCAGCATTAAGAGATGGACATCGGGATATCGACGAAATATTAGTACAATTAACTGATAACCAGGAACGCAAAGAATTACTTCATCGTCAAAATGAAATACCGAACAGCGGTATGTCTTACGGCATATTAATGCTGATATTAATAATAAATGCAGCATATGTACTATACATACATTATTACTCGACAATTAAAAATAACGCAACAATAAAAACTGACGAATTTAATACAAATAAATTACCAATAGCAACAATAGATGTAGAAGCAACCAAGGCACAAAACCTTGAACTGGTGTCAAATACATTTCCCAACATGAAATCGTCTCTCGAAAAAATCGGGTCATTGCACAAATCAACAACGCAGAAACCCAACACCACAACACCCATAGCAGGTCAACGAACGAAGTAACATGAAGTAGAAGCCAAATACGTAACAACAACGCATCAAACTACTAACGCGGTACAGCAGCAGTCAGCAACGAAAACATCGGGACCAGGTTTTTATTATATATAATTTGAAATCACAACTATCAATTACTACTCTACATTAAGTATTAGATAAGTAAAGATCATAACTAATATAAACTCACTTACATTTTTTTTTTGTTACTCTTAATTAAAAATAGATATAAACGTAATTTATATAATTAATTTTAACCAGCATGTTAAACACAGACAGCATTTATTTGTATTGGCACAACACTTAACATAGCCAGTATTGTAATAATAATATAATAGTTTGGCGCTACAGTCCTGTACAGAACTTCGGCCGAGCTCTCTCACCATTTTGAGCTGTGCGTGTTATATTTGTACTCAAAGTGGTGGGACCTACAGTTTATTGCCGAATCCGAACGGCGGGTGAGAGCTTTTTCATAGGCAATGGTTTTACTCTCGTAGGTTTGCCATTTACTGACGAGAGGTAGCGCGGTATAGAAAAATGTTTCTATGAAAAGATGTTGTTAGCCCCAGTCCAGGCTTGAACCGGGGACCTTTCGGCTCGCAGTCCAACGCACTAACCACTGAGCTACCGCGGCTAAAAATATGTGGTCCAAAAATGGGCGTGATCCGCCCACTTTATTTTTCATTATTTCCCGGGTTTTCATAGTGGAAGTTTGATCCGTAAATTATTAAAATCAAATCTGTGAAATATTTGCCTTACAAAGTATTAAATATAGGCGTGGTCCGCCCACTTTTATTTTTAAATTTTTTTATTAGATATTTTATACTTTTATATCAATTTTTTTAAATATATGAGACGTAAATTTCTGATATGTGAATAATATTATGAGGTATACAATTAAATATCTCACATTAAGGTGTAGGGTATTCCATAGTCGGGCCCGATCGACTATAACAGTCCGTCTCATATGACCGAACTTACCCATGTGACCTAACTTTCGCAACTCGTTTTTTTTATGATATCGTTTCGAAAAGGAACTGCGTTATGTCGCTTTGAACTATCTTTACAGTTTTTTTTTTTTACAAATTAACCAACGCTCAGGGGACGACCCCTATACATGCAAAGAACAGTGTTGGTCGTAAGAAGGGATGATAGGTTAAAGGGAGGGGGAAAGATAGAGTAGTGTCGGTTAATGTTTGTTTTGAAATTGCCAATATCAAAAAAGTCGGGAAAAATGGACGCAGGGAGATTGTTCCACAAACGAATCGTGCGACTGAAGAACGAATTCTCTATATAATGCCTGGTTCTGTTGAGAGCCGAGTTAACTACGAAGGGGTGGGCTTGGTTTGACGCCCGAGTAGAACGAGAGAACACACGACCTGGTGGAATCAGGCCATGTATTTCCTTCGAACACTTGCCGTTGTAATACATATAAAACAGGCTTACACACCCGACGGTCCTTCGGTGCTCAAGAGAACCAATAGACGATGAAATAGTTTCATCCCCTATTAAATATATCGCACGTTGTTGGATTCGGTCCAGGAACTCCAAGGAGGATTTTGAGGCTCCTGCCCAAATGTGCGAATTGAATTCCATTTTAGGCCGTATATAGGTAGTGTAGACAGTGCACTATGGAACAGAAGCTTAGTATAGCTCGCCGAAAATCAGAAATTAATGTTTGTTGCAGAAAGTTTAAAAAATATGTAATTTTATTAATAATTTATGAGAACCTAGAGAACAAACAAAAAATGATACACCCTAGTGAAAAAATCCTTCTGTATGCTTACTTAAAATGAAAAAATTAAAAAAGTGCTTTTCAAGAAATAAGAATGGGTTACATTAAAACTGTCATATATCTTTTTGAATATATACTCCACATCAAGAGTGTTAATTTAAATTATTGGGAATTGAGAGAACTAACATCTTGTGTATCAAAAATTTCAAATGGCTATTCGTGTTTTTCCTGATTATCTGTCAAAAACTATATGACAATATTTACGTATTTTTTATACAAAAGTAGACATGAAAAAAAAAGCTTCCAAATGCTCTTATAGCTTCCAAATGCTTTTGTACAGGCATAATGTCTGAAATGTCTTCTTTCTAATGGTGTTAAACATGTCTGCATTAGTTTGCCACAGGTCATTTAAAATGTGTTTATGTGATGAGAAAAGTACGAAAATCGTAAAATAATTTAACTAAATTTTGTTACTTTTATATGTCAGTTTTGCCTTTTCTGTCATTATAGTTGAAAAAACTGGCTCATATTTGGTATGTTAGTTAAGAATTGAGATATGGACCATAGAACCTAATATTATCAGAATATCTCTTACGATGGTCAAGTTATATAGTTTAAAAAAAATGGTAGGCGTGGCAGTTGGCCAATCACGCCCATATTAAGAATGGTCATGTGCAATTACAGTGTGTATCTAAATATCAATTATAAACAAAATATCTCATTCCAAACAAAAGTTATAGTCGTTTTACCATTTCAATTATATGACAGGTGGGGGTGGCACTGGACAAATCTTGATAATTTTCAAATTAAAATCTATTCATAGAACATGTATGCTTAGTGTAAAGTTTCGTTAAGATTGGAGCAAAACTATAATTAAGGCGAGCTAGAATTGACTTCTGTCCCACAGTGCAGTGCGTAGGGCAGCAGGAGTGAAGTATGTTTTACACCGTTTTAAAAAACCGAGGCACTTGGCCGCTTCTTTCGACACATTAAATATGTGGTCGTTCCAACGGAGATCACATTGAATTGATATGCCCAGAACGTCAAGAGCAGCTGACTGCGCAATATCCACTGCACCCATATTGAGAGGAGGGAGGGGTGAATTCATTCTTTTATGAGATAACAGACTACATTGGTTCTTGCTTGCATTAAAATCCACTCTATTTGCAACACCCCACTCGGAGATTGATTTAAGGTCATTATTGAGTGTGTCATTCATAGTGCGTCTTTTACTCTCAATCTCGAAAGAGTTTGGGCGCTTGTTGAACGAGTATGAATGACAAATGTTACTGTCATCTGCAAAGCAATGAATTGGGTTCTGGGTCAATGACAAAAGGTCATTGATAAATACCAGAAATAGGGACGGGGATAGGACGGGACCCTGCGGAACTCCAGAATTGATGAAATGTTGTTCCGAAAGAACACCATCCATCGCAACTTGTATTGAACAACCCTAGAAAAAACTCGATATCCATCGAGTACAAGATTCACCGACACCATATGCAAATAGTATTGAAACGAGGGCTTTATGCCACAATCGATCAAAAGCCTTGGAAATATCGAGAGCAACAGCCTTGCTCTCCCCGAAAAGGTGAACACAATTATTCCACTTTTCGGAGAGGACCGCCATCAAGTCACCTGTGGATCTGGTCCTACGGTCACTCAGCAATTCGTTGTGCTCAAGATAGATCACAAGGTGGAAGTTAATTATGCTCTCCATTACCTTGGAGAGTGCAGAGCATATTGCAATGGGTCGGTAATTGGCAGGGTTCGTGGCCTCGCCCGTTTTCGGATCTGGCTGGAGATTGGCAACCTTCCAACAAGATGGAAAAACTCCTGCCGTGTAGGAGATGTTGAAAAGATTACGCAACGAACAAGCCAGCGTTGACGCGCACTTCTTCAACACATGGGCAGATTTGCCATCTAGCCCAGAGGCTTTGTTAATGTTGAGGTTTGCTTAAACCTTTTTAACTGCCCGAGTCTGAAAATGTATCTCCGGCATTGCAGAAGAAACAAAATCGACAACGGGCAGTGGTTGATTACTTTCTGGGAGCATTGAATTATTTGCAAATAATTCTGCCAAGAGATTAGCTTTATCAACCGGGTTAGTGCAGGTCTGGCCATTCACAATAAGTGTTGGAGTAGACAAATGACCAGACATTTTTACTACCACTGTGGTAGAGTAGGTCCTTTTTGCGCGCGTTTTGTTCGTGAAGAAACTTTACGCGCGAGATCACGGCACTAAAGTGAATCCTAGCCTATATGCGAAGTCTTTCTGTATCATCATTCTTGTTAGAACACCAATTCTGAAAGGCTTCCTCTTTCAACCTGACTGCAATCCTGCATATATATATACAAGCTGGACCCGTGCACGACTCGTGCCAAGATTTTGTGAATTCAAAGATATGGAGCGATTTTATTGATATAAAAACACATTTTTATTATTTGTATGAGGGGCCCGTGCTTAGCTGTTGAAGTTTTTATTGGTTTTATAAATGTGGTAACCAAATAATAATTCTCCGCCAAAACAACTTTTCTCAAAGACAATTCTTTCTCAGACAGCGCTTCTCCGTAAAATTATTCCCAGTAGAAATCTTCCCCGGAAAAAGAACGCTTTCCTGTAGAATTCATCCCGGTAAAAATTTTCCCGGTAGAATTCTTTCCCGTAGAATTCTTCCCCGTAGAGTTTTCCCAGTAGAAGTTTTAGTGTGATGGGTTTTAATGTGGTGAGTTTCGGTGTGGTGAGTTTAGGTGTGGTGAATTTTGGTGTGGTGAGTTTAAGTGTGGTTAGTTTTGGTGTGGTGAGTTTTAGTATGGTGAGTTTTAGTGTGGTGAATTTTAGTGTGGTGAGTTTTAGTGTAGTGAATTTTAGTGTGGTGAGTTTTAGTGTAGTGAATTTTAGTGTGTTGAATTTTTTTGTGGAGTTTTTGTGTGGTGAGTTTTAATGTGGTGAGTTTTAGTGTGGTGAGTTTTAGTGTGATGAGTTTTAGTGTTGTGAGTTTTGGTGTGGTGAGTTTTAGTGAGGTGAATTTTAGTGTGGTGAATTTTAGTGTGGTGAGTTTTAGTGTGGTGAATTTTAGTAAGTTGAGTTTTATTGTGGTGAATTATAGAGTGGTGGGTTTTAGTGTGGTGAATTTTAGTGTGGTGAGTTTTAGTGTGGCGAGTTTTAGTGTGGTGAATTTTAGTGAGGTGAGTTTTAGTTTGATGAGTTTTAATGTGGTGAGTTTTAGTGTGGTGAGTTTTAGTGTGGTGAATTTTAGTGTGGTCAATTTTATTGTGGTGAGTTTTAGTGTGGTGAGTTTAGTGTAGAGAGATTAAGTAAGAGGAGTAGCATCGAATTTTTAATGTTTAATTGAAATCGACAACATTAGGGCTGAGATATAGCGTATTGAATTAAAATATAAAAATGGGAGTGAAAGTGGACATGGTCAATGAAAACTATATAGTGACCTTCTCCTGAGTCTGTAGGATACATATTCCAAATCTTAACGAAACCCGTGCAGAGAATTCATGTTTAGTTTTGATGTGGTTAATTTTTATTTGGTGAGTTTTGGTGTGGTGAGTTTGGTATGGTGAGATAAAGTAAGATGAGTACATCCAACTTTAAAGTTTAGTTGAAATCGATAACATTAGGGTTGAGATATAGCGTATTGAATTCTTGAGTTCTATATGAGGTGCCACTCCCCTTTGTCCAACCTGGTTTATTCATGGCTTAGGATACTCCATGGACATTACATCATAGTAATGCAAATTATCAGAAAAATACGTTCAGCGGTTTTGCCATGAATTTGAAATAAGTGGGCATTGTCAACGAAAACTATATAGTCTCCTTCTCTTGGGTCTCCAAATTTTAAGAAAATCCGTGTATAGATGTTTGCATAGCGCACAAACAAACAAATAAACGGAAAAAGAGTTTTATATATATAGATATTAAATATTAAATAAAATACTAATATGTTCTAATATTTAGTTTTAAATACTCGAATAATATTAATATTAGTAGTCATAATTTAAATATTTTAGTTTTTACATAATTATATAAACTCATTTGAAAGGTGATGAATTGGTTTTTCTAATGGTGTACTCGTTTTCAAAACTTTCAATATACAAATAATATAAATTTAAATAATTTAATATACAAAGAAAGATGTTCAGAAAGGTTTAGACCCTTCTTTTTAAAGTTTTTGTTTGTTTTTAATTCATCTTAGTTTTATAACAGTTTTAAAAGATTTAAAGTGACAAAATTTTGGTAATGTATATGTCAAACATCGAAGAAATGGGTATTCAAACTATCAAATAATGGCGCAATCAGAATAATTTAATATAACAAGAAACAAAAAATGTATAAAATATCGACAAGTTTTTAATCAAGAGACTTGCTTTGTACAAACTGGAATATGAATCATTTTAACATTTTTTAGTACAACTTTTTGTATTAGAGACATTCCATATCAAATGTACCAGAGTAAATTTAAGTCTTTTTTTGAACCACTATTTCCTGAGATACAGTGGTCCAAAGTTACAAAATATCAATCAATAATTACTTTTTTGTGGTTGTAGAAAAAAACTCTTGACCGTAGAATGCAACAAACCCCGTTTTAATGCTAATAAATTAAACTTCTTCATAACTCCGAACTTCTAATCAGTAGTCATTTTTTTATGATATCGTTTCGAAAAGGAACTGCGTTATGTCGCTTTGAACTATCTTTGCAGTTTTAGTTCGATTTGGGGTTCGATATTGGTACAAGATCTGATTCGATATCGTACGATTTTGCGTACAGCAATATCGTAACGAATGACAGACTGGGTAGGTACAAAAAAAGTTGCAACAATTTTTAATGATTGTCAGGTGTCTGTTATATATTTTCAGTTGCCAATGCGGCCCGTGATGCCAAATGAGTTTGACATGCCTGCCCTACACATATGTGTGGTTACCATTCAAAGTAGTATATAGGTCACCAGGGTATACGAATCCTGAAAATAACTACAAACTTTCAATCGCTGAAGAATTTCCATTCATTTGATACCCATATTTACAAATAGGTAGGTATACCGAATTTCGATTTTTTTTTTTGTCGTGGGCCGGAAAACATTATTTTCGTGTATTTGAGCATGATGTCAATATTTATTTGATCGAAAAAGTTTATCTAAGCACGTATACAGTGAAATTGATCTGTAGATGTAAATTTTATATGAGGTATTTAGACCGATCATGCCAATTTTCTTGTTCAGTCAGCTTAGATAAATAAGTAATCTAGATAAAATGTTTCATTGCTCTAGCTCTTCTACTTTTTTGTAATCAACAGACAGACAGAGGGAAATACGGACAACGCTAAATCGACTCAGGACGTCATGCTGATCAAGAATATATATACTTCTCCATACCGGAGATGCTTTCTTCAGGGTGTTTCAAACGGAGTACCAAACTGAATATACCCTTTCACTCTTAGTGTAGGGTATAAAAAAGTTTGGTAATGTATTAAATAGCTTTTGGAAACGATTTTTCACGTATAATCAAATGTTGGTTTTGTTGCAATATTGAAAATAATTAGAACAAAAGCGCAAAATTGTGAAAAAAATTAAAAATTGCCATATCAATAAATAGAGCCAATTTGATAAAACTATGCCATAAATGTCTCCAAATATTCCGGGAACAAACCAAAATTTATATTTTGTTGGGCAGCATAATAATGGAACGTAAGGTAAAATAGGTTCGAATAAGGGTTAATACTTCTGTATCGTATAAAATCAAAACTATTGGTTTAAAAACACAATGTCTTTTTTTGACAAAAATTAACAAAGAAAAAACTAATTTATTTTAATAAGATGTGGTTTGAATAATAAAGGCGAAAAGAGTAGCAATTTAAAAATCTATATTAATAAAACAAAACATGTATTTTTTCTCTTTTACTAACCGGCCGCATTTCTGAACAGTTTTCATGATACGATCAAACGATTCGAATTAATCTGATGTATTGCGTGCTGCAATTAGTTCTTATAATTTTAGAACAAAAAACGATAGAAAAAGCAAAAACATGAGCTCTTGATTTCATACGAGAATTGTCGAGTAGCCCGGGTACCCGGACGCTCGAAAGCCCGGCTAATACCCGGGTAGTTCAAATACTCAAAAAACCCAGGTATTAAATGTTCGAGCTACCCGGGTAGTTTGCAAAATCCGGTTAGTTTGTTCGTTCGTCGTTCGAACTATTCGAGTCGCTCCTTCGAAGCATGGTTGTTCGATCTGCTCGTTCGTTTATTTGATCGATTGTTTATTTAAATGTCCGTTCGTTTGTTTGATGTGGTAGTTGGTTGGAAGTGGATGGGCGGAAAGTGATAAAAAGAACGAAAACATTGTTATTGATGAAATCGGTAGAAGACATCGTGGGAAATCGATGGTACCAGTATCGGTGGTCCATGTATATATATAAAAACCCGCATGGACCACCGAGAGTGGTACCATGCGATGGAATATATATCTGCGAAGGCCTATATATATATATATATATATATATATATATATATATATATATATATATATATATAAATATAAATAAATATATATATATATATATATATATATATATATATATATATATATATATATATATATATATATATATATATATATATATATATATATATATATATATATAATATTATATATATATCTATTTATATATATTTAAATTAAATATATATATATATATATATATATATATATATAAATATAAATAAATATATATATATATATATATATATATATATATATATATTTAATTTAAATATATATAAATAGATATATATATAATATTATATATATATATATATATATATATATATATATATATATATATATTTATTTATATATATATATATTTATATATGACGCATTCTTTTTCAAATCGAACGGATTTCGTCAAAAAAATTAAGTTGCACTTTGGATTTGCTTCAATTTTTTTTATGGATTACTTATTGAAAATAAGCCCACCCATATTTTTTTTTTTGCTTTTTGCCAATAGGTTTGAAAATAAAGGGTGTTTAAAAAATGAAAATATGACGCATGGACGATGCTATAGCCAAAACACATAAAAAAAGTAGCTAATATATTGAGTTACACTAGTTTTTTCCAATGATTTCATTCAATATTTAACCCACTTTAACTAACTATAAAAAAGTTTTTACGCTTTCAGAATTCATTGTCATAAAATTGGTATTTTAGTTTGATTTTACACAGCGCAATTCTTAGAAAATCTTAACTTCCGGCTGTAGGGTATCACCCCTGGTAGCGAAAAATAAAAAAAATATATTCCATGCCGTAAAGAATTCTGAAGGTAATATCAACATTTTAAGTATCTAGTCCAAAAAAAGAAAAAACCAGCGCATAAAACAGGCGATGCGAGAGTTTTTGCTATGTTTTTCCCAATGTGGGGCGTAAGGAATAGCCAACCTTGGCCTCAAAGGCATGGTTGATAAAACTTTACCCAAGTCTCAGCCATGATTGGATTACCAAGTGTTGGATAACTGATAATTTTCAAAGAGTCACCCAGGGCTCATTGAATATGTCTTCGTGAAAGGAGATTTAGCCAAGACCAAGCATACATTAACCAAATCATACATTAATTAAAAAAAAAATTACGCTTGAGAATCGAACCCGAATTTCCTGCGTACAAGTCCGGAGCTTTAACATTTACGCTATCAAGCTCACTTGTTTCAGACCATGTTTTGAAAATTTTGAACTTTATAATTTGAAAATGCCTGTCACATCAAAAATACCAGAAATGCCAGTCTTGACCGAATACCCAGCCAGTGCCCTTCTTATCATTCCATGGCTTAACCAGTATTCAGCCAGTTTTGAGTACCAG